>BGPR01000216.1:413302-479520 GCA_013235015.1 Araneus ventricosus | reverse complement strand
AAATAACACTGAATAATATTAATGTGAAAGAATTGTAAAAATATGAAAGAATGATTATAAGTATATATATAATTTAAGAAGGAAGATTACTGTACCCCAAAGAAAAGAAATTTTCATTTATTTTGCGAGTGAACAGTAGACCTCGAGTTTTCCCCAAATAAAAAATCCAAGACCTGTTCTTCATTGCAGTTTCTAAATGTTTGTCCAATCTTCTCATTCAGTTTCAAGAAAATATTGTTTACAGGGGCACCAGACATCATCATTTGTTTCTTGGCCCCCCATACATACAATATATTACAAAGCTATCTATTTGCACAGATATTACTCCCTGTTTTTAAAAACAAGTATATTAATTTATTAATAAATTTACACAAAAAATGTCCGGGAACAAAGCTGTAGAAAATTTTACGATACAGAGTGGAAATAATTTTCAAATTTTTATAACATTAACCGTTGGGGTAGAATCCTTGATAAAACATACTTTCAGGAAAAGAAAGAAACAAGATTAGATGGAATTAAAAAGGAATAAGAATCTTTCAACATTGATCTATGATCTTGTCTCTCTTTTTCTTTTAATGCGAATCAATTACCAAAACTTTTGCTTTCAACAGTATTTACAAAATTACAGTTAAATGCTTGCTTTTATCAGTATTAATAAAGTTACATCATTACAATAGTGATTAAGATATTTTAATGAGCCCACACTCTCCAACACATTAAATTGACCAAAATCTTGAAACCGAATAAAAAAATTACATTTTTACATACACTTTTCACGACCCAAAATAAGAAGATCGAGCAAAGCTGGTCGAGGTCATGACTCCGTAACAAAGAAATCTACAGATCGATGAAATGCTGAACGGTCGAGTTAAAACGGAGACCACGTTTCGCTCAGTCAAGAAATAAGCATACATATAAATAAAAAACAATTATTGTTATGTACTCTGTTTACTACTGTGGGAGCTTCGTCTGCGTTAGTCCTGTTTTCAATACAATTCATTAAATTCATTCCAAATCTAAACTTTCAGAATGTATGTTATACAAATTTATAATTCTCCAAATTTAATATATTAAAAAATCAAGAACCATTATTAATTGCCAGAAATAACAAGAATCTAGAAGATTCAATCTATTTTTATAGAGGATTGTTTAGTTATATAAACAGCTCAACGGTAAAAACATTTCTCTATGCTGTTGATGAACTTTTCTCTGAGCTGTTATATCACGTTTTCTCATTTTGTTTTCTTTAAAGGTGTTCATTGGATTGCAGAATTAAATTCGATAGGTGCATTTGACATGCATAATAAATTGACTCAGCTGAATTGATTCAACTAAATAGTATCTTCGGATATAAGTAGGAAAAAGCGTGGGGCAAAACACCAGATTTAACATTACAGTAGAACCCCGGTAATCCGGACACGCGCTAATCCGGAACCCTCGGTGATCCATGGAGAATGATGCAAACCCACATCCTGTGCTGCTCCAACCCCTGCGCTGATCCAACCCATGGATCAGAATGTTATTCAAAAAATCAAACTCAGATATCGCAAGTTGCTTCTTACGAACATTCTCAATGATCCTGTGCACAATGAAAACTTGGAAAAAACACGGAAAAATGGAAATTTAAAAGATGTCGTGTTCAGTCTTGCTAACTGTTGGGCATCTGTTCCTCAAAATTTTTCATTCTGAGGCTGTGGCGGCACTCAACACTTCATTACAGTGGGCTGAAGAGCAAAATTTTGAAGCACACTAAATGATGCTCCTCAGACATTTAAGAGACCGCGTATTTGAATTAAAAATTCGAACGGCAGGGCAAAAAAAAACACTGACTTTTCTGGACGCTGATTACGTTCATTCACTTACATATGTAGTAATTACGTATGCACATATCATGTTCATACTGTATCATGTTCATTCAATTTATCCATACAATGTTAGTTCATACAAATATACTATAGTATCTATACATACAATTTTTGAAAAAAGTGTTTGACGTTATTTTTAAAAAACCTCGCTAATCCGGACGTTCATGTGCCTGAAATCGTCCGGATTACCGGGGTTCTACTGGGTTAATAATTTATTACTTTGGCAAAAATTCAGATTTAATACAGTAGTGCAACATTTCAAACTTTCACCGAATCATCAAGGTTTTATAAATTTCATTTTTCTTTCGACTGAACCAAAATTTACTGTAACGAAGAGTTTGCCTGTTTTCCTTAATGGAAAACTTGGAATTTTTTAAAAATTGCTTTGTGTAAACACGAAATGTATTCTACAAAATATTTATTTGGAATCAGAAAAAAAAAATCAGTTCAAAGTATGCTTTCATTTCAAAAACATATGCTGATCAGATTTCATTTATAAGTTCTTTACCAGTTTCATTATAAGTTTATAAAAACGGATTTTTAAAAGCAATATTAACACGCCATGAAACATTAAAATCAAGAGCAAAGTTTTAATTACTTGAGACTTTAACAGAATTTCATTATATTGAAATAATAAAAACTATACAAAATACGGTATCGTAGACAGTGTATATAAATAATTGTAGCTTCACTAATTTGAATTAATCTTTTTAAGCAAATTATACTCACCAGTTAAATATAGCATGCCTCTACATCACATTAAATATTCTAATTAATTTAATACAAGCGTATTAAAGAAAACGAGTAGAAACAAAATATTTTTTTTTATAAAAATAAGAAAATAAATACAGACTTTGCAAAACATAACACATGAACGAGTTTTCTGGTTTGTTTACTTACATTAAGAACCTTGACATTATCTGCTGAGATGTTGGAATTCCGCACTGAAGATTCCATTGACTTAGCATTACACCGGAATTACGTAGTCCCAGCACTTAAATATAAATAAACAAAGAAGAAAACTCGTCCATTGTATATGAAATAAATATTTTTATAATTTTAACAGACGATTTGATTTTTCTGTAATGAATAAAATTGCAAATGAAATAAATATTTACATGTACGAGATTTCTGTTTTGTTTACTTACATTAAAACGTTGACTTTATTTGCTTTGCTTTTGGATTTCCGCTTTGAAGATTCCATTGACTTAGCATTACACCGGAATAACGTAGGGAAGCATTTAATGTAAGTCAACAAAACAAAAAACTCGTCCCTAATTTTAACAGACGATGATTCTTTATTTTTAACAAGCGCTACCAAAATAATAATTAATCGTCTATGCATCATTTAAAATTCATTAAATAAAGAATATGTCAATTTTATTTTAGTTATGAAATAACAATGAGAGTTTTGAAAAATTCAGATTATATTAGGTATGCAAAGCATTATAGAACGAAAAATTATTGTAAATGCTATCAATTATGTTAGTGTTGAAAGCAATCATTTCTTCAAAATGCAAAAATGAGTGCAACATTATCTATTATTTTTTTTCAGTTCTCTAATTTTTATGTCTTCAGTGATAAAAGCAGACACGTTTTCCACATAGTGTAAATGTTTTAAAACTTGATAAATTATAGTTTCCTCCATGCCACGTTATAAACAATCTGGACCATATTTTACTTCACTGCTCTAGGTATCCAACCATTCGTTGTCGTCTCTGTAACAAACTAGGACTTGACTCTACAGGAGCCTATAGATTTAAGGAACTCACAAGTAAAATCTTAGAAAATAAACAGAACCTTCGAACCTAAGAAGTTGTTTGACCTTTATTAATTAGAACTTTTTGCGAATACGGGGTTGATAACCTTTGCAGCTAAAAATCCTAGTACCCCCTCCAATCAATAAATCATAAAGTTTCCTTCAGGTTTTACCATAAAAATGCTGCCTGATTACTTTTCTAAGTACAACTCAAGATATAATTCTTAAGCATCTTTGGATTCTAGATCTATAAGAAATAGGAAAATTAATTTCCAGAGAGTGCACTATTATTTGTAGATTTTATCATAACGGTACTATATCGTCTCCTTACATAGCATCATATATTGTTTAAATAAATTCAAAGCATTCTTTCAGAGATGACTTAAAATTTATAAATCATCTATAATATCATCTGCCGATTTTTGCTTTCTAGTATATAGAATGCATGAGTGCAGAGAGTATTGCAATCGTTGAATAATTCCCTCTGGAAATATTGATGAATGTCGATATTTTAAATCTTCACAAGTTCGAACAAAACATGTTTTATTTAATTTCTTGGTAAAATTGATTGGTAAAATAATTGGCCTGTTGGTAAAATTGAAATATTCAAATAGAATTTTAACTCAATACCTGATAAGCTAGAGTTCTGAAATTTTCGATTGCTCTGCGTTACGGATGAAAACACAGTATATTATTATTTAGAGAATAATGTATTCTATTAATTATGAATTAATTGATTAATTTTAAATAAATTTGGATTCAATATGAGAGACGCCATCTAGTAGTGAATTTTTAAAAAATTCGTTACTAAATTCCATATTAATGTTAACGAAATATTAAATATATTAATGACTAAAATGTTGAAAATAATTATTCATAAACACGTTTTTATTATTGTACTAAAATTATATTTTTTGTACCAAAACTTTGGTTAAAAGAAAAATCTTAACAGCGTGAGTCTCTAAAAGAATACGATAAAGAGTCTAAGCAACAGCGAGAATTTTTTAAAAATATGAACATAAATTTACTCCATTCCCCTACGCGATTAAAATGAAAATTTATTTTAGCTATTTCTATCAGCGACTCATGTTTTTATGATTTTTGTTTTCACCGGTATGTTTTCTATAAAAAAAATGTGTTTCTTACTTTTCAGTATATTATTAAAAGTGTGTTTTTATTTCATTAATAACTCTTTTGAAATTGCATCTGCGTACAGTTGTAATTATGCTGTCAGTCGTTACGTGGATGAACAACATCACACAAAATCTAACAAACTAGGGAGATGAAATCCGGCTTATAAATTGCACATCTGAATGGCTTCAATTTCGTCAGTTGGACGATTGCACCTAAGCACTGTACAAAGAAACTACACCGAAAACCGAAACATTCATAATAAATCTTTGAAATTCACGTTACTCGAACAGTGAATGAAAATTCTGTGTTTATATTTTCAATTTTGACAATTCCGTTATCTCCACAATACCACTCGCGTTGATGGAAAATACTATATACATTTTCCACTTTTTAAGACAAATGAGCTTGAATACTTTTATTCATACATATTTATGATCGCAATACATATTAACCTAGTGCTTCCATGTTGAGTTACATTAATTATGGTATTGTATTTGTACTCAAGGGCTTATATTTATTTATTTTCGAATATACAATTGAAGAAAAAAGTAACAGATTTTGTATTTCTTTCTACTTATTCTTAATAAAAATATAGCTCGTTTATGCCAGACTACATAACGAGTACCGAAAGAACGGTTTTTGCTTAATTTACTAACAAAGGTCGACTCAAATTGAATATTCCTATTTGGTAAACAACTTTAATTCCCATGACTTAGAAATGATACCCGCGTTCATCTTTTCCTTCCTGTAGTATTTCTGTTCTATAAATCCATAACGTGGGAATTGATGTGCATTGCTACTGACAATAATTGAACTTATCCTAAGTTGCCTGATAGAGAATCAACACAAGAATGACCTAAGGAAGATGAACAGAATGCACGGACCGATTTACAGAGATGGGTGTGGATTTTGTGGATGAAGGAAATATGTCTTTCCCTTCCTGAAAAGAGTTTCACCCAAATACGTAAGTAAGGTAGGTACGCAACACAGACTCTTAGAGATTAGATTGGACAATTTTGGAGTGATAGTCATATTAGGATTCATCTCTTAGTATTAAGAATACCCCCCTCTTTTTCAGTAGCTGTCAAGTTTCAGTGTATTAGTGTTACTATAGTCAAGTTAGATAAGAGATTTTGATCATTTTGAGATATATCCTTTATCTGGATACTTATTTGTGGTCATCTGGATACATATATACTCAACTGCCGATTGAGCTATCATTGCATCCAGAAACCCACAGGAAAATACCTCTATATACCCTTTCATTTGTTATTAAGAACTTTTCAAACGTGTGAACCTTTTGATATGATTGTTTTAGTTGATAGGTTTTTATTTGTGTCATTAGCTTAATAAATCAGCTATTCGGAACTGACTTCATAATTTCGAATTAAGATCGAATGGCTAGGACGACATATCAAGCGAACGTTCTCTATTAAGTTCGTGTCCATCATCAGGTGATGATGTGATGATCAAAATAGTGGAAATACAGTGCCACCCCCGTTAACCGAACCTGGGGGGAAGCCGTTTCGGATAATGGTTTTTTTCCGTTAAGCCTTTAACATCTATCATTATTTTGAATCTAATTACAGTATATAATTCTGAAATGTTTTGAATTTAAAATGAATTCAAAACTCTCTTCATAGTCTACACTTATATTCTTTATTAAAGTTAAACCTCCATCGGTCTCAATATTCTCGCCGGCAAGTTCGGGCGCTTTGTGCCATTAACTGGTAAACAGTATAGTAATTAATATTGTTAATATCCATTAATTTTATTTATAGCATTCTAAAATCAATCATTGACCATCTTAGAGAGGCTAAAAATAAAAAAGCGTGGATATCGTTGCAAAAAAGTCTCTCTTTCGCTATTATTTCTGTTCAGTACAGTACGTGTTTTTTGGGATTTGCGATTTCAGAGGCATTTCGGATAACCCGGGATTCGGTTAACCCGAATTTGGTTAACCTGGGTTTTACTGTATTGCTAGAAAGTATTTTCACGCAATTGTAAAATGAAGTTCCCACATTTATTTTAAATGCAATGACACAGTTGAATAATGAGTTATGTAAAATTTAAAAAAGTCAGGTGATTCCAACAGTTAAGGCTTCTGTTAATCAGGATTGGCGATATCCTGACTTCGTAACCCCTTAGCTACAAAGTCGTCCCTGAATCTTACGTCGACTAAAAGAATTTTTAATATTAAAATCTGCAATTAAGTAAAATTAGTATTTTGATTAGAATACAAAAATCACTTCGGCACGCAGAAATATCTCAAGTATCCTTAAATTTGCATATGGGTTGAAATAAAAATAAGCTAATATGATATCTAAGTGGTAAAGTTAATTCAAAAATTTAATTAGTGTTCAAGATAATAATTAGCTTTTAGCTACAAAGTTTACTAGTTCAACTATTCTACAAGTTCTATTTAGTTTGGTACATAGTATTAGTTTCTTTTTCTTAAGTTCTCGTGCTTGCGTCTCGATTCTGACTGTAGATCAGCTGTGTGCACGAAAGTAGTCTCGTTAAGTCTGCAGAGGGTCGGTGCTTCCACGCTGATCCAGAGAGAAAACATTAAAAATGGGATTTCAGACTCAGGTGCCTCCTTTAACGTCTTACAACGTTTCATATTTTCTAAATCTGACTCCTAAAGCCCAAAATAGGGTTTCAAATTGGGATCATGATATTACCCATCAATCAATGGAAAAGTGTTTTAAGCGCAAGTAACCGGTTGTGCATCCCGAACAACTGAATATTTCTATGAGAACTGCGGAAAGAGTTAATGTTGTAAGATAATATACAATTTAAATGCGTCACCTATCTTCTTCGCCTATATTAAACCTATTATCAATAAACCATTCTCAAAATTTCCGAAGCACATCTATCTGCTTCTGGAAAGGATTTTCACCCTCTTACATCCTCTCTTTTCTTTAAGTATACATCATCCCCTTTTTGAAGCTTACCAAGTCACAGAACTACCCACTTCAATGATGGAATCAAAAATACAATGCATGTGAAAGGACATGAATAATCACATTTGACCCCCTCTGTATTTAACGTAGGTTTAGAAATATTAATATTCAATAAATCGATTTTTAATTACTGAGTAGAGTTAAAAATAGCAGTTTGATATGTTAAAATGGAGAGTATTTAGCGAGCTAAACGTTTCGCCTTCAAAACTTTTGACTTATAAAGCAAAAATTGAAGAAATTGCGTCGTGAAAAGCAAAAAAGAATGCACCAAGAAATTTTAGATTGTGAATTTTTTTTGAGCTTTTAATTTTGGGATTAATATTCTACGATGTTTTTGCTTACAGATGTCGCACAAGTATTGCTGTAGTTTGTTTTGTTCAAAGAATTTACCCAGTTTAAAGAAAATCAACAAAAATTATTATTTCTCGGAAGTAGCTGAAATTAGCAAATTATCAAAAATTGCAAAAATAGTTGTTCGTTTATAGAAAGTAAACCAAAACGCCCAAATGTCTCATTTAGAAAACATTAATTTTCTGAAGAATTAAGTTGAAATATTTTTTTAACATTTTTCTAATACTTTTAAACTATTACAAAAATTAATGAATTTTATAATTCAAAATATCAGGACTGAGGTGTATAGAGACTGCGAGAATACAGTAGGAGATAATAATTTTAGTGTAGGAAACTTAAACTATATTTACAAAAGTACATTTTACCAAGAGGCTTATGTCCTATTAGCTCGCTTTTCTTAAGAATAAAAATATCGGAGGAAACATTCCACATGTTTTCTTATTTGCGCCCATCTATCGTTTAAATTATAAAAGCGTGCCTTTTTCTTTCCTAATTAAAAATTACTAATGTTAATTTCTTATTAAATATTCACATAATTAAAGTCTTAAATTAATACAATAGAAAAAGCAGTAAAAACATCATCTACTATCCAAGAACAAATTATTGAGTACACGCCTTCTACAATACATTCCTTAATTAAGTAAATATTTTACTTGAATCCTAAATTTTTGCATCTTCATCATTATTTATTATAAGAAACAATCATCATACCTGAGACTTTTCTTGTTCAGAAATAAAAACTCAGTTTAAGGTTTTATATCTGAAAAAGTTAAGTTTCGAGAGATAGACAGACATATTTCCCTATTTGAAGCCGTTTTTTTTTAAAAAGAAACTATTTCCTCTAATTGTTCCCTGCATGCTTTTGACAAACATGTTGATGAAGTTGTATGACGGAGAAAAGCAAACCGAATTAGAAAAGGCATGTCTTTTCGCGAACGGGAAGCATCGAATTCAATCGATTTAGACGAGTATCTCATTAACGAAGGAGAGCACACAAATGTTAATTTATGGGACCCTTTAAGAAATACCAAACACATCCGATGATCTTGCAGAATTCTTCTGATTTCTTGGAAAGCCTCGCCCACAATGACCAATGAGATTCGTATTTCGCCTGATTGACATCGGTCTCCACAGAAGAAAGCAGCTGTGAGTGGCGGACTCAGTCGGAGAAGGGCGTGACTTTCGAACTGCTGCTCCGGAGATAGCTTTCGGTTACCTGTGTTTCCATGGCGACGGAGTGAAAGAGATCTTGGAAGAGTTCTTCTTTTTTCATCCTCCTCCTCTCTCTCTCTCTCTCTCCTTTTTTGAAAGTTTGTGAAGAAGAGAATTTGGGAAACCAGCGAGCGGTTTTTATTTCTTTCCAGTTGCTGAGTGTTATACTGTCTGTACTGAGATAATATAGTTTCTCCAGATTATATATATAGAATAAAACACTTCACAACTTCTCAGAATCCGGCTATTAGCTCTGTTGAGTTGGGAATTCGATACGGTGCAGTGTCAAACTATCTCTTTTAGCATGCTTCAAGATAAAGTTTATAAACTTGTTGACAATATCAAAATGAAATTTTCTAGACATTCTGAACGAGTATTTACTCTAGAAAGGGCATTGGAAGGTAGAATTAAAAATGATCTTCCCTTCCGGTTTCCTGGAAAGAATGAGAACTGAAGCACTCTCCAACCATCAGCAGGATATCCTATAAGTAACGCTATGTTACATCGCTTATAAAATGCATTGAGCTTTATATTTAGCTTCTATTTGTGTAGAATATTGAATAAATGGGTATCATGTAGGTGTGTGTTTCACATACTCTATTTTATTTGTGAAAATTTGTTTATTGGCTCTTTTTCATTCAAAAGGATCGTTTCAATAAATGGAGTCCTGTCGATTTGATACACATCGTCAGCCTCGGCGATATAAACTTTTGATTCATTTGCGCATTTGAAGGACAAAGACGCAAAAAAGTACGTGACGTAACAAAACGTCATAAGACTACGTGAGGTTAGAGGATAGGATGGATGTTGGGGTTTAATGGCACAAGAGCCATATTCGGTTATGTTGCATCAAACTTATGATAGATGTACAGGCACGCTAAATTTGAAGAGATTAGAAATCCCTGGGTACCTCGGGATTGCGACACCCGTACTCACCTAAACAAAGTCAGCCCCTGTGGGAGTCAGATGACAGATGATATATGTAGTATATGTGACATATATATGTAGTGTGGCAATAACGTCACTTGAATTGATGCTATTCATAACAAGCAACTTGCATGTAAAGCTGAAAAACTAAATTTCCAATCGAACTTATCCCTTTGACGAATAGCGCTGAGTATATACATAGTGTCTAATAAATACATCACATTCCTCCCAACCGGTATTCTTAGTCCTGTGTCAACCTTACGTGTCATATAGACTAGAACTGGTTATATCGATACCATCTAAATGTCACACTGATTAGATATATTTACTATATTGCAGTCGCTTTGCGTGATGTCGCTGTCACGTGACAAACGTAACTGCGCATGCAGTATAATATCTAAATGCACGTTGTCTCACTCTGACGTTAGGTCTTTTATCCCTCCTATAATATGCGCAATGCATTCCCAGATTAAATTGGTGCAACGCGTTTGACGTATGTCACATAAGCATGAGTTGACTCTGCTGGTAACCACAACATTGACATCTGCGACGTTAGAAGTTCCGTAATGTGTTCGGCAAAGACGCACTCATGCTGCATCTGGCGCCAATCTGAAACTATCGCAAGGCTTTTTGTTCTGAAAATAGACTGACCGCAAGGTAAAGTATATTTTTGATGCGGTTTCCCTTCCATTGGAGGCGCTTTGGAGTAAAGAACCTCAGTCGTGAAAGGATTAAGATTTTGCTGCAATGCCGAAACTTCAAAAAATGTATGTGGATATAAAAATTAGTGCAATTTCAGCTGTCTGATCTTTATTTCTGTTGAGTCTAAGTCTTCCACTGGAAAACTCATTGCCAAAAACAGCATTGTTGCGCAGTAATTACAGATATTTTAGTTTATAGGCTCTAAACCTTAGGGTGGGTTATGGAGATAAAGACATTTTATTGGGAAATGAACGCTACTGCAAGGAGGTGCATAGGAACGAGGCTTCAAGACAGCCTGCATATAATCAACCCATTGTTCAGGCAAATGTCCCAACGTGGTACAATGTTTTCCATACCTTCCGTGACGAAGGAGGAAGGCTGATGATGGAACCACTCATCCATCCATCACGAACTGCTTGATTGTAAGTAAAGGTATGACATTTCAGGGCCATCTTTAACCGACCAAACAGCTGGAAATCGCAAGGCTACAGATCCAGACTGGGGTGATTTAAACTTCCTAGCGGAAAGCACGCAGAATGTCCGTTGTTGCTTTGGCAGAGTGTGGCCTTGTGTTAGGCTGAAGCAAAATCACATCTCATGCCAATTTACCTGGCCACTTGCTTTTAATGGCCGTTCGAAGGTTCTATAACGTGTCGCAATAGCGTTGAGCGTTGAAATTGATTGAATACAGCCACACTGTGCTTGCTTGGACGCATCCATCACACACCTCTCTGTTAGAAACGTAGCGAAATTATATCAGGAACTTCGCACGTAATACCAGTTTTTTCACATCGTCAGCTCTCCTACGTTGCCATCTCGAGGCCACATGACAAATATTCCCGACCTTACAGGCTTTGTCTACATTTCACTTTAACGAGCCTTATAGAAATATTATTTTATTATAACATACTTTTCTATTATTTATATATACGTTACTACGGTTCCATCATTAATAATTTAATTATTATTTCAAACCATTCACTCGCACTGGATCATTTAAATTTTATTTCAACTCCAGGTTTCTCAATAGCTTGGATTCCGATCTTTATGTATAAAATTATCTCCTTGATCGACAAACAATTCAAGAGGGCACCTTCGGGAAATCGAAATCAAAAAGTTCTCTATCTTAGCATCCCCCTATGATATGCACGCAGTATTGAAACAAGTATATAAATATCTTTCACATTGATTGGTTGTGCTTTCAATTTTCCAGAAATGTCTATAAATAAAGATGATTCATATTATTTAACAAATTAAAACCTTTCATACCTGGTGTCCGGTTACCGGATATCAACTATGAACGGCTCCTATTAATTCAATAATTGATGAAACTTCATGCTGTTTTCTTTATTTGATTCTCGACATTCTTATAATAGAAAAATTTGCAAGAATTTTTCAATTCGGGATGGAATAATTTTATTTACTTAGTTTTTCCAAAACAACTCTAGAAAATCTTCGTTAATCGCAAAATGGAGTTCGGTGGTGAATTTTGTCTTTCAAGCAATTTCTTGCATTTAAATCCTTTTTTCATTTAAAATGCTTATGCAATATTTTATTATCCTCTGGCAACCATTTTACAATGAAATTTGAGTGAGTGTTCGTCTTTTTTCAGTTGAAATATCCGGTATTGTCCGAATGCCGGACGTAGCGTAGCTTTTTAAAATTGTTTACCTACAGGCTTGAATTTTTATTAGATACCCTTTGCAGTAGTACACCAAAGGAAAAAGTCTCACTTCATTATTCCTTAATTCAGACTGAAGGGGTTAAGAAGGAAAAGTTCTGCTTGAAATCTATGTTTAAATATGCTTCTACGAATGACACAAGAGGAACAAATTGCGCGATGGAGTTTGTAAAAATCCTATCTCTGTGAACTAAGGCCCGCCGAAGCCTGGTAATAGGACTTTAGCATCATGATTATAATCTTGCTGTTTCAGGACTAATATAAATATCATGTAAGCAGACGTATGCAAATTAAATTGTTTAAGACTTGGTAATAATGTTAGTGGAATAGAATGTCGGTCAGAATGATAACTTCGTTAGACGAACAAGATTCAAAATGATGATTTCTCTCTCAGGCAGCCAAAAATGGTTTTATTGTTTTTACAAGTAAGATTCAATTGAATATTTACTAAATTTTCTGAAACGTTTTAGAGTTTAAAATTATAAAGAAAATTGATTTCGGTTTTAAAGTTAAAACTGTTAAAGACTAGGCATTGTAAATAGTTCGTCAGAAAACGAAAAATGAATTTTTTTTAAATTTCAGCTAAGTATACAGATTTTCTAAATTTGGATTCTTAGACTAAAAATTCAAAAATTTCTAGGACCGGCAGGCTATTTCTGACGTCATTTCCTTCATTTTAAATGGAAATAATCAGTGTCTCATTATTTTAATAAATTTATCGATTATAATTGCGTAAAGAGTCTTAATATCTTTTATTTATAAGGTTTTATAAGTCTCAGATACAGTGAAAAATTCCAAAATAATAAAAAAAAACTGTTAATACCTTTTTTCATTAATTCAGAAATCTTTCAGTGGCAAAGAAAATTATTAGCTTCTAATTCAGAATGAATGGCTGTGGACCTGGAGAGAAGTTTATGTGTACCTTTCTGATGCACTTTTTTTCTATGCATCTGATCCTAGGTGTTACAATCCAAACACAGACTATTAGGAAAAAAGAATTTTCTTCAATGAATGGAGAGATAACTGATTATATTTTTATCTTTCTATTTAGGTGATTTTCCTTGCAGACTACAAAAGACAGAAAAATTGCAATAAAAGAATTTTTTTTTAAATGTCGCGCTATGTAATCTCTTCCAATGGAATTGAAGTAAAAATAATTTTCATTAAAATATTAGTTGAAGTTAAAGGAATAATTTGTACCAGATTTAACGAATTTTTCTTAATGTGCTAAAGCTCCATTCAGCCTTTTTTGCTTATTTTGTCTAAAACACCGATTTATTCAAATTTTCCTTATGGATGTAAGAAACTTTTCGAGTCTTCTATTTTTAAACTGCCTGGCAATTTGAAGCCGTAATCACATAAAGAGAATGGAAACATAATCAGCATCCATTCTCCAAACTTCAATAACATACCTACATGCGAGAATATGTGATCCCATTTCAGTAGGAAAAGGTTTCGAAATATCGATCATCTTATACAAAAATAGAGATCACTACTCTGTAGACATGGGACGAATACTGAGGAGATTTTATGCGGGATCGGTTTTTATTCATTCACTCTCCTTTTCAGTATTCGCCCGTTCAATTGAATAATTGTTCACCGTTAATTATTTATGATTCTGCTGCATACCTAAGATTTAAATAACCATATGGTTATAGTTGCAGGGGCATGGAGTGGTGTTATGTTATGCATACCTAAGAGACGTCCTTGGAATTTTTAAAAAATATATCTTTTCTTTGTTTATCTTTTAGTAGTCGCGCGTATGTAGAAGCGCTTATGTATGCTTGAGCGCATTACTAAGCTTGTTGTATTTATTAGACCGTCGCTAAATATATTAACATTTTAGTTACTGGTATTTTACAAATTACAATTTTACTAAGCTTGTTGTATTTATTAGACCGTTACTAAATATATTTTACTAATTTGAATATTATATTAGTGTATCTAGGAAATGCAAGCGACCTTTCATCTTGGTATAGAGGCTATGAAAGCTGGAAGGTAAAAATAAACCACAATATTTTCAACATTCTGTTACGTGCTTCAGCTGAAGACGTGCTTAAGCCCAAATATTTTTTTTTTGTTTCATCTTGAAATTAATGCACGATAACAGATCACACATTTTATACATTTAGAAAATGATTCACTACCGAGGGTACAAAATTTAAGGAGGGTCATGTTACTGAAAGACAAATCGGGGTCATATAACACTGCAATACCTCAAACGCAGTAGTAGCGAGTTGAGTTAGAGGCCGGTGTTAGGAAACCCAAAACAACTCAACGCATGTAAACCGTTACTTAGCAACCACCGTCAGAGATAATAGTATAAGGCTCCACAGACGAGGATAATTGTATATTGTACTAACCTTCCTGGTGAAATACGCCTTTTCTGTAACTACGACAGAAGTCCGAGAAAAGGGGTTCTTTATACTCTTCCACAGATACCGCTGAGAGAAAGCAGCTTTTTGCGGGTAATCATCTGGTTATAGTAGCTGTTTGAGCTCCGCGTGCCTTCAGATCAGGATCCTCCAAACAGTGGTTTGTGGAAGACCTCAGCGAGTAGCAAAAACTCGTGAACAGACCTGAGGATTGTCTTTTGCATCACGAACTGCCTTCTCTTCCAATTCAAGAGCCCGAGTCCTTCGTCCCCGATTCGTAACATGTCTCTCTAAGAAAAAAGTTTTAAATGATCTTTGATCAGGTAGCAAAATTCTGTAGCTGGTTCAGAATATGCTTCATTGGGTTACGTGCAAGTGCACAGTGGATCTGCCGTTGTAATCAGCAGATCCGTATACTGCATTCATATCAGCTGAAGTAATGAAGTACAAAAACTTGAGCTTTCATTGACATCTGTATGATGTCCGTTAGGGGAGAGCGAAAAAAAAACTTTTTTTTCTTTTTTTAATTGTAATAGCGCGCAAAAGTTGCCTTTTGATGCAAAAGAGACAAAAACAAAATTTGATGGCAATCAGTACATGTCTTGAGGTGCCGCAATTACGATAAAGTTTCATAAATTTGAAAAATATTACTTTATTTCAAACTTTTTCACTAATTTCTCATTAACACTACAAAAAAGCTCAAATTAAATATTTCGTACTTTTTATTAACAGAAAAAGAATTTTTAGGGTGTTTAAAACCAGTTGCGAGTATATAAAAATATTAATTATTAGCCAAAAACGTGCAAGAAATCGGCTATGAATAAAGAGAGAATATGCTGTTTCTAATCTGGAATTATTTCTCTGTTATATGTTTAACTGACGAAAAACGCTTTCAAGTACTTTATGTATCTTTGTAATTTCGATTGTATACCAAAATGTATTTTGTGCTTTGCCAATCCGCCGATAATAAATAAAGTTAAGGGGGAGAACTTTTCGTACTGTGAGGTGATATTTGTTTGTGGAGCGAGTTCTTGCCAGCTCAGTAAATTTAACATTTATATATTCTTACAGCCCATATATTTTCTTGTATTATTTGCATTAAAAGAGCAGTAAAAAATGTATATATTTTCCTTATATGCAAGTCAAAAAGGGCATTTTAAAATATGTATATAAATATAGGTCATTTTTGCTTAGTTATATCTTTAAGGATAGAATATCGAGCATTTGTTTATAAAACAACCTCTTCCTCTTGACGAATTTGATCCAAAATCTGATACATACTTACAATTTTGGCGCAAATTCCAAATCCCATTACTTTTGTTCGTCGTATTTTTTGAAATTATCTTGTTCACATACAAACAGACAGCTCCAATTCCAAAAATGTTTCTTTTGGACTCAAGAAAGTCTACAAAGTGAAAATTTCTAAAATCTATAGGTTGAATTTTTGATGATTGCAATACTTTCGCTATTTATTTGCTAGATTGAGAAAAGAAAGTCAAAAGAAATAGCAGCAAAGTACTTAGGGTAATTGGCCACCGAGTCTTAATATGACTTTTTCGCTCCCCTACGGTCATTAATGCCTTATAAAGTGTAATTGCGCCAGCTCCAACATATTGGACATTCAGAAGTGACAAAACCTTACTGACATTTAGTCTCCATGAAGCGGCATGGTTATAGTTGGAGACAACTATATAGACAACTATACCCCTGCCCTTCATTGCTATGCCACCGAGAAACAGAAGTCTAGCAAAATACCATTCTTACAACAAAAATAATGAAAATGCTTGCCGAATGTAGCATCTATGACCTGAATCCACAATCCACACAAGGTAGGGATGGAATGAATGGATTGGAAGCCACCTACTGTGGAGTCGATTTTTTTCCCCAAAACATTTCGGGCGACGAGATATTCCACTGAGTCCGTAGGCGTTTTGTCAATCAACAGCTTCATACCTCAGGGGTTAATATTGCAACTATGCATAACAACCAGACCGAACATTTTCATTCATTTCTAAGAAAAACTGATCAAAAGTATCCGGACACTTTCGGATTTTCACAGTTTTTAGAATTTCTCCTGAAAGGCTGAACTGACTGCCTTTGAACTTCGCCCATGTAAAGAATAGATTCTAACTCACATTTGACAGTGAAGATTCGGTGCAATTAGGGGACCGTCTACAAATTGATGAAGACGAAAAGTATTTTGACCCACTCCGCTTCAAAGAAAGCTTATAAAGAGATGAAATTTTCAAAATTGATTATGTTTGATGTGTATAATATTTACATGAATTTTCGTTAACTCAGCACATATATTGGAGAAGATATAAAGGTTTCCTTAAAAACTCCCAAATTTTCCCGCCTGTCTTTTGCTTATAACATGCAGAGTTCTCTGTTATATTATTCGAAACTTACAGAAAAAAATGTCAATATGTTAGAGAAGCACTGTGTAAGAAGTTTTTTAAAAAATTGAATATTAGAGAAAATATAAGTAGTTGTAATAAATAATAGTTTACTACGCATGAGCGAGACATAGCGTAATTTTTGTTTCATAACTTCAAAGTCAGATATGTAGGGCAACTTATGTAAAAACTCCAGTCAAATATCATTAAGATTTAGAAAGACATCAGCATTGCAGTGAGCAGAATTTTTGCTACCCTCTAAGAGAAGCAAAACGATGAGAGGTTTCCCACAAATTGATATTTTTTAAACTGAAATTTTCAAATAGTAATTGTCGAACTGCAATTTGCATTACGAATTTTATTTATAAATATACGTGGAGATTCAGCATGTTCAATTTTTATTAAATTCTATAACATTATTCGAAAATGCAAGTTAAAAAAATATCAATTTCTGGAAAACCCGTCATCGTTTTGTTTCTCTTAGAGGGAAGCAAAAATTCTGCTCACTGCAATCTTTCTAAATCTTAATTATACTTGACTGGAGTTTTTACAAAGGTTGCCCTACATATCTGGCTTTGAAGTTATGAAAGAAAAATTACGTTATGTCTCGTGCATGAGCAGTAAAATATTATTGACCACAACTACTCATATTTTCTCTATTATTCAAATTTTTTTCAAATTTTTATACAATGTTCCTCTAACATATTGACATTTTTTTCTGTAAGTTTCGTATAATATAACAGAAAACTCTGCATGTTATAAGCAAAAAACAGGCGGGAAAATTTGGGATTTTTAAAGAAAACCTTTATATCTTCCCGAATATCGCTGATGAGTTAACAAAAATTCATGGAAATATTATGCACATCAAACATAACCATTGGTGAATGTTTCATCTCTTTATAAGCTTTCTTTGAAGCGGGATGGGCCAAAATAATTTTCGTCTTCATCAATTCGTAGACAGTCCCATCAGGACCGAATCTTCACTGAAAAATGTGAGTTTGGGTCTATTATTTATATGGTCGAAGTTCAACGGCAGTAAGTTTAGCCTTTCACCGGAGAAATTCTATAAAATGTGAAAATCCGAAAGAGTCCGGATACTTTCGATCAGATAGTGTAGCTTCATATATATGCAAGAGACAAGTAAGCCAGGAGTCTTAATGTGCGAAAACAAATCATGTTATGTGAAAATATTGTAAAGCATTCTTTAATATAAAGATTTTAAACTTATCGTGCACTAGAATGTATTTTAGGCCGTGCTGATATTTGATATCATCGAAAGAAAAAAAAAACTCTTAGTATAAACCACAGTATATGAAAGTTTATTCCCTGTAGCAAAAAGAGAGAAACGGGGTAACTTTAAATTTTTTCCATAAATCATAAAAGCTAGCTTGTCCGATGTTATGTTAGCATTTCGATCTCGTTTTCATCAGACTGATGCCTAATATTTAAACTGATATTTTTTATGACATAGTGATACGAAAAGATAAAAATTATTCCCGAGATTCTCTTAAAATAAATCAGGCTAAAATGAAACCAGTACTGGTGTGGCTTCAACATAAGTGATCAGTTTTTCAAAAGGACGTTATTAGAATGTTTCCTTTTATTATGATCTGAAACATTCATTTTTTCTATCTTCTTATAAACTTTAAAAGATTGAAAAAAGAAAAAAAGGTAAAGATTGAAAAAAGAACTAAGAGTAAAGCTTTTTTCGCTCTTTTCAGAACTTTATACATAAAGACTTTTTTAAATGTAAAAATGAATTTGTACGGTTTTCATGCTTTCTTAAGTCTTCTGAGATACTTTTAAAGTTAATTAACTAATTTAGACAATTCATTATACTGGAGATAGTTTAGTTTAGTATAGTTATATTGACGTCTCGTTTCTGAAGCAACACGAGGGCTATTTTGGTATAAACATCGTAATTTTCAGGCACAGTCAAATGACGAGGACGACACCTGAGCTAGCATCCTTTCACCAAACTTCTGCACCAAATCATAGGGAGGACATTGCCCCTCGAAATCAGATTTAACGTACACCAGGGCCATATACACGGCGAATCTTCAGTGGTTACGAGCCTGGAGCGCTCCGACCCTGAAGCTGAGACCTTACCACTAGGCCACCGCGGCGTCATTAGTGTACTTTATGCGCTGCTAAAATTGCGTTTTCAAAAACTGCTTTAACTAAATTTATTTCTACCTTAAAATATTTGAATGCATAAAATTAAAGGGGAACAGTGCTCATATTTTTTAGCCAATTTTTGCGTCAACAAATGCTCAATTAATGTTAAAACTTCTATTGTGCTCTTTCCAATAGAGGAACATCCAACTTAAGGAATCCGACTGGTTTAAAATCGTCGTTTTTGACGAAATTATCAAAAAAAAAATCATGACTTAATTTTGTGGTAGCTTGTTTAATAAGCTTTATAAAACTGTCTCACTTTTTACTCTACGTGAATTACAAATGGAGTTACAGCTGTTTTATTACCGAACTGCAAGCATTATTTTATGTTGCATGAAAACTATAAATGCGTTTTCTGAGAAATGATATTTTTGAGGAAAACTGTCGACCGTAACAATGATTTCTCAAAACGTTATCCAAGTATTGATATGAAATTTTCCGAGATTGTTTTCTGTAATATGCTTGATGTTTTCCTCTAAAAACTAAGGTCAATTTTAAAATCAAGTAATATTTTTAAGTGTTTAAATATAAACGAAAAGCATTTTTTATGAAAAATTACCAGTTTAATAACTATGTTCAGCTATATCTCAAAACTATTTTGAAGTACAAGAAAGATTTTAGAGCATAACGCAGATAACTGTCATAAAAATGTACTCCTACAAGGATTTATGTATATTTAGAATATGATTTTGTCTATGGCTGTTAGCGTAAGACAAATATTTCAGTCATTTTTCTTCAAATTTCTCAGTTTTTTTAAAAAAATATTATTTTGAAAGCCTAATTTTACAATATTTTCATAGTTTTAAAACATATGCAGTTGAAAAATAACTTTAAAAAATATATATAAGTTATTTTTTTAAAAAATGCATCCGAACACAGTCGGATACCTTAAGCGATGAAAAAAAAATCAGACATAAAAATAAACAATAAAACATAGAAAGAAAGTTTAAGTCGAATCAACTGGTGGCAGATACTTAACCATGAGAGCGGAGGACCGTCTGTCTTAGTACTGACCCTTTATACATGCAGAATTTGGTCATGGAAGCCATTTTCCCTTGATGTGATGCAGAAGTACTCAAAGTACAGTGCCGGATCAGGTATAGCGATAATAAACTATGAATGATTCACAATGGTTACTTTATTTCCCATTAAATTTCCCATATTTAATATGAGAATATTAATTAAAAACTGAAGTTAAAACAACTAGTATGTTACGATTAACGAGCACAAAACTTAAACAGAACAAACTTGTTTTAAATCCCAATAAAAGATTAAAGTTCTTCTTTTTAAAAACTGTTTAAATAGCATTATAATGCAACTATTTTAGAAGAACATTTGTCAATGATAATAAAAAAAAATGTTATAAAAATTCGTTTCATGTATTGAAAAGCAATTTATGACATGAAAGAACATTACAAGAAACGAAATACAAAATTTTTAAGTTTAATGCTTATACAAGTTCACACTATAAAACTCAGCTAAAAATTAATTTAATTATTTATTCATACATGACTTTAGATAAAACAGATTCGATATAAAGTTATTTAAAGCGCAAAATGACATCTTAAATTTGATAATGCTTTAACTGCAAAAATCTATAAAAAGGAAATTATGATGCCTACATGACATAGAAAGAGCTTTATTATAAAATTTAAATTATAGCCCCATTTATACAAAGGATTTAAATAGACCAGTTGATTTTATTAATTCAGTTTCTCAAGTTCTGCAACGTATAATAAAATCCACAGCAAATTTTTACAAACGAAACTCTCTCAAATCCTTTCAAAAGACAATCAAAACTCATATGAAAGACAAACAATTAAAACACAATGAATCTTCACGTATCGCTTCTTTGGCAAACGAAATCACTTCACGATTACTCGCTGTGAAACTAACCGCAAATCATTTATCTTGAGTGAAAAATAAGGCATCAAAAAGAAGATAGCAAGAGAAGAAGGAAGGTCTCTCCTCTTGAAGGATTTACTTCCTAACCGTTAAGTGGGTTGAAGACTTAATAAAAAATAAAAAGACCCTTAAAAGGCAACGTTAAATTTTTATTCATTGTTTCCAGAGATGCTCATTGTTTCTTTTGCATATTACAGTATTGACTTAAGAATAACGAAAGCTCTTTTCTCAGTTCCATACGCTCAAGAAAATGGTTACTGCTTGAATCTCAATTCTTATTTTGCTATTGCCGCGTAAGAAGCAATTTTGATTTCCTAATGTTTGCGCTTTCATTTAGTGTTTCTTTCTGTCTAGAGTGAAGCATTTTATTCGTGGGAGCAATCACTTTGTCTCACTGAGAGATTTAGTTTTCGCAGTTTCAGGTTAAGTTTGTATAGTGAATTTCTATTCCTAGTCTCTTGTATAGATGTTTTCATTTATAAAGTTAATAAAATCATCTATACAAGATGTACTAAATATAATAATTTAATAATTTTGAAGACAAGTAGATGTAATATCTGTACAACAGTGAAGTTGCATGTTTATATAATTTCTTAAATAATTGCTTTATTAGATTATATTTTGTGTCATTAATAATATTATTTATTTAAAAAATTAGTGACATAGAGTGATAAAATCCAGGTGTTAAAAATATAATTAGTCGAAATTTTCATCAAAAGCAGAGCTTTTCTTTTTCTTAAGATAAAGAATGGTATAATTTAGATGTCAAAAGAGTAATATAGACTAAATATACAAATTAAAAATCGATAATTTTTCAAGAATTTTGTTGCTGTTTATTGCCTTTATTTTTGTGTTTGTTTCAAAAGTTTTAAGATCATTTTAGTTTTTTATTTTAATTTTTGGCTCAAGATCTTGCAATTGTCAATCAAAAAATATAGAAAAATTAATATATTTTATAATATTGAATTGAATGAAATGACAGTTATTTGTTTAGTTTAGTTGCATTAACGTTCCGTTATGAAGCAACACGAGGGCTGTTTTGGGACGGACCTCGTAATTTTGAAACGCTGTCAGATGACGAGGACGACACCTCAGCTGGCACCTCCATCTCCAAGTTTCCGCACCATAGCAGCGGAAGGAAGTTTGTACCCCTATGTGTGATTTAATGTGGAACAGGACACACTATCGTCGGAACTCGCATCTTACAGTGAAGATTCGGTCACGAGTGCCATTTAGGGGGATCACCAGAGAGTGATGCAGACAAAAATGAAGATCCTTTTTCACAGAAAGCTGATAACGAGATGCAACTTTCATCAATGGTTATGTTTTTTGTGCTTAGTACTGACATGCATTTGCATAAAAATAACACGTATTTTCGAGAAGATATAGAGGTTTTCTTTAAAAAATCTAACATTTTTCCGAATGTTTTTTTGCTTATAACATGCAGAGTTTTCACCAAATTATACGAAACTTACAGAATACTTGACAATATGTAAAAGAAGCATTGTATTAAAATTTAAATTTAAAAACTTGAATATTACAGGAAATATGATTTGTAGAAAATAATTTTTTACTGCGCATGTGCGAAACGTAGCGTAATTTTTTCATAATTTCAGAGCCAGATATATGCGGCAACTTTTAAAAAAATTCAAATTCAATACTATTAGTATTCAGAAAGATATCGGCATTGCAATTTGACACAATCTAATAGATGCTAATGGATGAGGGTTCTTTCATGAACCCTCATGATTTTTTAACTTAAATCTTTGAACAGTAATAATGAATTTTATGAACGTTGAATATCCTGAATATTCATGCATACTTATAAGTTAAATACATAATTTAAATTACAGTTCGAGTAATACTATTCAAAGATTCAAATTTAAAAAATATCAGTTTGTTCAAGAACACTCAACATTTAGGAGCTATTAGAGAGTACGGAAATGCACCAAGTTGCAATGACAATATTTTCTGAATACTAATGGTATTGAACTGGAATTTTTATATAAGTTGCCCTATATATCTGGCTATGAAGTTATGAAAAAATTACGCTACGTTTCGCACATGAGTAGTAAAAAAAATTATTTACTACAAATGCTCATATTTCTTGTAATATTCAAGTTTTTAAATTTAAATTTTAATACAATGCTTCTTTTACATATTGTCAAGTATTCTGTAAGTTTCGTACAATTTGGTAGAAAACTCTACATGCTATAAGCAAAAAACATGCGGAAAAATTTGGGATTTTTTTAAAGAAAACCTATATTTCTTCTCAAAAATATGTGCTATTTTTATGAAAGTGCATGTGAATATTATGCACATCAAACGTAACCATTCATGAAAGTTGCATGTTTTTATCAGCTTTCTATGCGACAGGATAGGTCAAACTCCATTTTCGCCTTCATCCCTTTCTGAATGCCCACCCCAACTGCTCTCGTGACCGAATCTTCATTGTAAAATGTGAGTTCCGACGATAGTATGTCTCACGATTCTCTGCAACTAATTGCGAACCATAGTATTCATTTTAAGTCAAATGTTGTAGCATCTTCAAAATTGTGCACTATTTTTGGACACCAGTGTTCTTCTTTTTGTTAAGGAACCGTTGCCATTCAAACTGGCAGAGTCAGTGGAATCATGAAATTCAGAACAAACTCCATGCAATTAAGCCTACTGTACAGGACTGGAAATCCTTTAATAACAGGAAAAGGGATACTATTTTAGCGATTTACACATCGACATTTGCTACTCCTACGTGTCCGAAATGTGATTAAACCACATCCGTTTTCCATATTCTGATAGAATGCCCATTGTTTAATTCGCAACGTCAGCATTTCTTTCAGACGACTTTAGTTACTTTATCTGCACTGGTTGGTTTTACCCCGCACAATCAACTTTTTCATTTTTAAAATCCATTGGATTTTATACTCTGATTTAGAGTAGGTTTTGTTCTTTTACCATAATCATTGTCTTTCTACCATTTGTAATAATTTATGAGTATTTTTCACTGATCTTTTAAACATCGTTTGTTTCAAATATGATTTTAGAATTTTACATTGACGTGAATGTGACATTTGTCTGGCGCAGTATAGTCAACAAATGGCTCTTGCGCCAATAAACCAAAACCAAACTTTTTGTTAAGAGTCGTTAACCATATCACTTTAGCAACTCACCATACCTCCATCTTTACATAAAAAAATAAAACTAAAATCTTGGTCTGACTGGTTATTCTGGAATTTTAAACAATAGCTTATACTAAAATTTTTGGAATCAATTATTTAAAAAATTAATAAAATACTTAATCAGGGATCTTTGAATGTTGTAATTAGTTTTTTTAATATTCAAAACTAAGCAAAACTTCGATGATTTTTTCAGGTGTTCAAGGATACTTTAGAAGACATAATAATTACCGAATGAAAATGGTTTTATACTTTTGTAATATACAGAAAAGCAGTATTTCAGTGATATTTGTTTGATATCTATGAAATAGTATGACATTTTTTAAATTGCACATAGCACTATCTTTTTTTGTTGCACTAAAATTAAAAATAAAATCCTCTTTCTTTTAAATACTTTTTATCGCATATTTGTTTATTCTCAGCTCAAATATCGATTCAGACTTCCATTTTCCTTTTCAAATATTATAACTTATTTATTTACTTATCTACTCATTATGCAAAAAATCTGTCAAATTCTTGTACAGGATATTGATTGTTTGAGTTTCACAAACTTGAGCAAAAAAGTATTTTGAAAAGACAAAATAGTCACACTGTATGAAATTACAACATAAATTAATAACATAGAAAGACACTTATTTCTTCAATTCCGTATTATATCAGTTTGTGTGAACCGTGAAAAGTGCAAACAAAGAAAAATAATCTACATCAAATTAAAAACTTCAATAAAATTATATTTTCTTATTTTATATTAAATTAAACATTAAGAAATTAAAATCAATTAGTAGATACAATTTTTAAATTCTTGACATTAAAAATAGGTTAATGGCATTTTTTCTTGTTAATATTTTTTCAACTGCTAAAAGGAATTTTTACGCCATTTCTTATTATGGCAGGAGACTCACTCTCTCAGACACTTTTTCTCGAATTCGCGTTCGAAGAAATTATTACGAAAATTTCAAATTTTTCCAAAACGTAACATTTTAATCAATATTTCTAAGACTCATATCTAAAGAAATGTGGAGTTGCGAAACCAGTAATTTATATTCGTTTTCATTTTTGTTATGAATCCAATTAAAAGGAGAATGGAAAACAATGTTTAATAACTTTCGCTGACGTCCATTTCATGGCTTCGCTTTGCTCAAAATGATTACTTTAATGAATTAGCAGTTTTTCTCTTTCATGATTTTCATATTTGCCTTTATACAAATCAAGAGAACATCTAATTAGAGGTTCTTTGTTATTTTATTTTAAAATAATGAGTAAAAAGTTAAACTAAATATAAAAAAAGCAGTTATATAATGCAAAAAGGTAAACTCACTTCAACGAACTTTAAAAATTGGAATAAAATATTTGCTTTAATTACTTCGTATAAGTCAGTTCGGATTAGGGACTAATGAGACCCTTAGATGAATTTATTGAATCTATAAACCCATAAATTTCGCTATTTTTTATCTTAAATAATGACAATAAGTCATCGATTTGCAAATACAAATATACTTCACATATTTCATGTTTGTATACATGAATGTTGCGAACCTGTATTGTTCCTTCCCAACCACTTTATTCCTTTCGTTGGAAAGACACTTTTACAGATGTTTTATTAAAGCAGTTATATAATGTAAAAAGGTAAACTCATTTCAACGCACTTTAAAAATTGGAATAAAATATTTGCTTTAATTACTTCGTATGAGTCAGTTCGGATTAGGGACTAAACAGACCCTTAGATGAATTTATTGAATCTATCTTAATATAAATAAAAGTCATTGTGGGTTTGTATGTTTGTATGTATGTTTGTATCTATGTTCCACATCTCCTCCTAAACCACGGCACTGATTTCAACCAAACTTTGCACACTTATTAATTAAGACTAGGGTAAGATTACTGTCAACTTTTTAAAGCGCTAAAGTTAATTAAACAGTCAGTTAATTAAAAAGTAACCGAAACCGTTTTTCCGCTGTAAGTTCGGAGCAAATTATCCCCCGAAAATTATTTTTATACCATCTTAAAGTTCAAAATTTTACCTTTTTAATGATATCAATTTTATATCTGTGACATTTTTCCTTCAATTTGTATTAATTTTTCAAAATTTAAAAAAAAGTTGACACGCAGACGTTTTAAAATAAATCAAATTTAATGATACTAGAATTGATACTGATGAGTTGCTAGGCAACGGTGTAATTACTTTGCCATTATTTTTTCTGTTTATTTTTTTTTTCAAATATCGTTTGGCAATGTTTTCATTGGTTCTTAAAGAATTCTAAAGCTTATTTAATTAGATTCAAAAATCACTGCAGTTCATATCACCTGTCATTTTTACCTGTGTTTCCGAAGAAATAATAAATCCTTAATAATATATGAAATGAGAAAGTGTGTCTGTCTGTTTTTTACGCTTTCACGGTCAAACTACACGTGGAATAAATTATTTTGAATGTCAAACATCACGTGATCATAAAGAAAGCCGCGATTATGTGATCTTTCAGAGAAGATAAACAAATAATTTATTAATGGAATCATAAATGTAATTACTAAACTCGACGCTTGATTTTCATTTTTCGAGTTTGCAGTCTATTTAATTTTAGTGACTTATACTTTTCCATATCAGACTTTATTCAAGAAGCTGTCGATAAATTGACGCCGGGACAGAAATCTATTGATAGATATAATATAGCTGTAAGAGTTTTTAGATTAAAATTTAGAAACTAAAGTTAATTATAACTAAAGGAAAATATACGACGATATAGTATTTTGTTCTATGTATTCTTTTAAATGGTAGAAGTGGATGACATATAGCATGATGGATGGTACACAGATTATAAGGGCCTGATGATACCACTGAGTACAATGATGTAATTTACAGTAACGGAGAATATATGAGGAATAGAGAATGGTTGTTGAATTAGTAATTTTGGCACTGATTAATGAAAGTTTAGGTCAGATAAATTAAAAAATATATGTTACAAGTAACATCATATCCTGTAAAGTTCTTGAACTCCTTAGAATTGTCAGGGGTACCTTCCGACAAGCTGATATTAAAAGTCGGTGTGCCAGTACTATTGATACGTAACCTCGATATACCGAGACTGCACACGGTTACAAATTCAACACCTAGGTCCAAACGTCGTGAGAGTGTTTAAAAACGAGAGAGTGTTTTAATTTCACGCATTTCGATAATACCGAAGAATTTACCATCCAATTTCAAAAGGTAGATTCAGGGCCAGACACTCAAAGGGGCAACCGTACATTTGGAAAACCATATTTTTCCCATGGGTAACATATGTGGCGTTTCAAGTGTGTCCAGACCACAGAACCTCTACATCCGTGTAAAAAACGTAAAACAAAAAAACGTAGTATACAAAAGTGTGTTAGCATAGATAAACAAATTACCTAACTATAACAGCAAACACTCCTGTTAGTCGTCCAATAATGTATTATTAACCGTCAAAACTTTTAATTTTCCCTTTCAACATGTAACGAAACATTTACATTCGTGAATTGAAAAAAATTAATACTTCAAATTCTTCGCGCACGAAGTCGCGGGTTACAGCTAGTAAACCCATAAATTTCACTATTTTTTATCTTAAATAATGACAATAAGTCATCGCTTTGCAAATACAAATATACATCACAGTTTTCATGCTTATATACATGAATGTTGCGAACCTGTATTGTTCCTTCCCAACCACTTTATTCCTTTCGTTAAGAAAGATTTACAGATGAAGTTGTTAAAAATTAAAGGGTATGGGGCGGCGTTTTCTTTGTTGGTGCTAAGATTTATTTATTATGGTTATTTAAGATTTAGAAGTCGCTTGTTGTGGTGTTTGTTGGTAACAACAAGATTTATTTATCATCGTTATTTAAGAGTAACATTACACGGGCAGTTAATAAGCATTTATAACAGTTTTGAATCTTCAATCAAGTCTCATAGTTCAATATACATTCTGTGTAATAAAACCAATTACCTCTTAAACTATTTTTTTAATTCTTCAGGATAATTTTCTTCAAAAAGAATTCATATTTGATTCATGGAGTTTACATTGCACGCGTGTGTCGCATTTTGTTAATAAAGATATGGATGATTATTTGTTGGATAATGAATGATATGTTGAATTGATTTTTTAAAAGAAGTTCTTGAAAACACACTTTTATTGATGTACTAAATGGCGACGCCATTAATATGGAATCAAAATCTAATTACAGTAAAAACCCGGTTAACGGAACTCGGGTTAACCGAAACCCGGGTTATCCGAAATGCTTCTGAGATCGCAAATCCAAAAAACACGTACTGTACTGCACGGAAATAATCGCAAAGGCGAAACATTTTTGGAACGATATTCACACTTTTTTTTTCTTTTCAGCTTCCCCAAGAAGGACAGTGATTAATTTTAGAATGCTAAAATGAAAATTAATGGGTATTAACAATATTAATTATGATATTGTTTAATGTAGCTGTCAGGCGGATTGCACTCAAACTCACCGGTGCGAATATTTGGCCCGACGGAGGGTTAAGTTTAATAAAGAGCACAACTGCAGTCGACAAATAGTGTTTGGAATTCGTTTTTTACTCAAAATATTTCAGAATTACATACTGTAATTATATACAAAATAGTAATAGATGTTCATGTCTTAACCGAAAAAATCTTTATCCGAAACGCCCCTTCTTACGTTATTAGGACACATTATATCTAGCTGATTATTTTTCAGTTATCTCATTTACAACTTGCACTCGATCAGACAGACAAAGACACAATCATATTTTCTGTTTTTTTCACTCAGAGATATATGTCGAAATTCATCAAAAAACAGAGATCGAATTTCTTGACTCTTATAATAGTTTCTAAATGTACTTCTGCTTTCTATCAAAATCTGAAAGCAAAAGCAATCCAATTCTCTCTGGTCAAACACATCCAATTAATGAAAGCGTAGTTGCGACGAAATTTTTTAGTTTTCACAAATATACATAAATTCCTTGAATGTTTGTAATTCTTAAATCATTAAGTTATCTGGATGGCTCAGAGAGCGGAAAAATGATATTTCAGATTAAAAAAATGTTTATTAGAAATTTTTCAATTTGACACAGTATAGAGTTGCAACATAATTTTTTGTCAATTCATTTGACTGATAATTACGTGAATAATTTAAATTCTTTAATTCATTAAAATAAACGTATTAATTATCTCCAAAGGAATCGATTTTTAAGTTACTCTGATTTTTAACCATCCTTACCTACTTGAAATGTTATTAACATTAGATTTCTGTATTTAGGATGTTTGACTGTTTAAGAAGATTGACTATGTCTTCCTGTGCCTCAAGAGGACATTCATCCATTCGAGGATTTATCAGTCTATTGAACCCTAATCGGTTGATTTCAGACTATAATATTATAAATAATTTTTCGTCTATTATCTTCGGAGGACGGTTTGAAGATTAACTCCGAAAACCTTTGATGCGGTGCTCTCAACCAAATGGGTTCAATCATTCAACCTTTTCACCTCAACCCTTTTCACTCCTCCCCATCTCTGTGTGGAAAAGTTTGACCAGAGTTTAATTCAGGATCATTCTAATCTCATCAGCAATTTTACAACTTCTTTTCTTGAATAATTTAGGATTTTCGCTTTCAGCATTTCAAGAATTCTAGGTTTCTCAGATATTCTGCAGTGAAGAAAATAGTTTTCATTAGTAATATCCTTTTAATTTATTGTTTTTAAATTTGCCGCAATTACTTTCTGCTTTAAGACTCTCTGCTCCAAACCCACCAAACACTTTGAGAGTTTTATGATCAACACTTTTTTGTACAATAATATCGATTAAAACGGTAAATACGAAACACGAGACCCGTATCATTGATTTTAGTGACCGGATCTGATTTTCAAACTTTGTAATTGTGAAGATCCCTACTGCCTGTTTTAACTATACCGTAAAGCTCATAATCTGCTTTTGATTCTCGCATATAATTACTAAAATACCAATTTCATTCATAATAATAATAACAATCTTCTCTGCAGTTAGAAAACACATTGACAAAATAGACATGTTTTAAATCAAAATAAGAAGTAATAAAAAATAATATGTGGATTATGTAGTTTGTGCACTCACTCTATGCAAAAGTAAAAGAAATAGTAACACGAAAGTAGAAAAGCAATTATAAATATTGGATTGCACACCACATCTAAGATATCACAATTTAGGCGAAAGGGAAACTCAAATTTTTGCATCCACAAGTAAAAGTACAGAACAGAAAAAGACGAAAATGCTAACTTCAAAGACAGTTAGAAAATATATCCATTTTATTAAGGTGAAATAAACGTGAAATTCTTGTTTAAACAAAAGCTATAATCAATACCATCTCAATAATTATAAATATTGGATTGTAACAAAACTTCGAACAGATGTACAACTCATTCAAATGCAATAGAAGATTATGTTCGTTAAAATATTATTTTAATGGTGGTTTTTTTTCATACTGGTGCTAAAAAATGACATTCATCAGTTACAATGACACATTTGGAGATGCGAGGAATTCTTATAAATTTCTTCATATTCTCTATGGAAAAGCAATAATTAAAATAATTTAGTGCCTTAATATTTTTATTTAATTATGATATATCATTGTGATCAAAATTTAAAAATTTCAATGCTATATTTGCTGTAAAACTCGTCTTTTACTAGTTTCGGAAAGTTTAATATGTAAACCTGTTGCATTTAAACTTCCTGAGAACTTTACTAAATATTAATTATTAGGTAAGTAATTTCAACACTTGAAATTACTTATTTCTATTTCTTAAACCCCCAAGGGTAATGGATTTCAGATGAATCAGTAGTTTATAGATTTAAGAGATATAAGAGAAAACGTAAAATTAGATCGTCGTAATAAAAATTATTTTAACCTCTTAAATGAATAATTTTTTTCTTACTTGCTGTAATATCCTGCTTTACCACTATTTGAGAAGTAAACTTATTCTTTCTTTTACATTACTTCTGTAAGTACGGTATGATGTTTCTCCTAAATATAATCTGAGAAAATACCCAGCCACTTTTGAAGTCTATATAAGAGGTTTTAAGTAATTAAAATCTCATATCGCAGTAAAATATTGATGAGTTTAAGAGCTTTATCTTTAGACTGTTTGGGCCACTAACTTTAAGCTTCTTCCTATAAAGATAATTGTGCGATATAAAATTAAAAAATTTGCCTCTTAGCAAACTACGATTTCATATGACTTAAAATTAAAGAATATATTTCCATCAGTGAAAACAAAAATGAAAATGTACACCTTGTTATACAAGATTATTTTTCATTTCTTTTATGAAATATAAATGTTTGAATAATCGGTAAGAAATTCAAAGCGAGGAAGATTTTAAAAAATGGCCTGTAGTGGTCACGCCTTAGCGACTGAAAACATTAAAACTGACACAGTTCTGCATCTGAAATACAGATAAAATCGTAGTTGGCTGATTAAGACATTAATGTGCTATTGTGTTCAAAAGTAAAAATTACACAGCGGAATACTTCTAACATGAACTTGTGATTTTTCAAAATATTTATTGGCATACTTCTAGAATTTTTAGTTCTGTTTTCATTACGAATTCAGAATAAATCATTCTATTCCTTGCTTAACATGGCTGTTTCTTGTAAATTACTTTTTATTTACGTTTTTTTCCTATGAAATTTTCCCTTTATTTCCAGATTAATATTCCACTATTAATGAAAAATATTTGTGCAATATCTTTTCAAGTTTGCATGGAACGGTATCATTTCGTAAACCTTTTAAAACGTTAAAGAAAATCGTCATAGTTATTCAAAGTTATTAAAAGGAATTTGAAGTTCATTCGTTGTCCTGCATTGAGAGGATAGAGAGTCTTAACTATAAAAGAAAGTTTCCGTCTTGTATAATACTATTTTTTTCTTATCTGACAAATAATCGAAACCCGGAAGCAATCTTAGGATTATATCATGACTATGGAATTAAAAGTCAAAGCTGGCTTATGAGACGAGTAAACTTTCTTCTTATCCATGCTTTCATTGATTGAGTACTTATTTACATGGTATGCAGTATAATAAATTGAGTAATCTATGAAATCAAATGTTCACTTGGAATTTTTTTGCCGTTAATGCAAATAAAAAGAAATACGAATTTTGATGGCATTGAAGTAAATAACTTGTTTTAAATTATATAGGATACAATAATTCTTAAGTAAATAAGTAATTTTTGATTATGCGGAATATGCTCTCTTGTTATTTTAAGTTATTTAGTGTCCCGGTGCAGCAACAAAAGAATATAATATTTTTTTCATTAAATGCATCAGCTGTTATCTTTATTTATAATAATTTCATATTAGTACGAAATGATCTCCTTCGTAGGAGACATAATTGCATACGAAGGCAATCTCAGAAAACCACGATTTTATTGCTACGAATTTCGCCAAATCGTATATTCACTCTAACATCTTTCTAAATGATATTAATTAAGGGTACAGGAAATTTTAAATCATCAAGCTACCTTTCTCGTCGTTAGAAAAGCCGTTAGTTTAGCCTCGTCAATGGGTAGCTGTAAATGGTTTTAATGTAAATATAGGTCTCCTCAGCTCATTGCCTGGTATTATGCTTTAGTATGCTTAGTATGTAGTAACCTGTGCTGTACTGGCGTCGAAAATCTTCTTTCAGTAGAATTTTTAGCTCTTTGGACGGCTGATATAAATTGTAGATCATTATACCATCCCTCTTCGTAGAACAAGTCTACCATTCTTCTAATAAAGCTGCAGATCATTTTCTTTATAGTCAACTCACATGTAATTTACCAGTTATTTCTAATGAGAAAAATTAAGCGTATATAACACCACTGGCCGATCCTCAACGGTATATCTTCCCATAGAGATCTTCACGCAAGTGTCTTCTTAAAGTATTTCAACAGGTGAAAAGCATTTTCCTATTTTTCTCTTACAATATACGTTTAAAAAGGTTAGTTTAAGATGTTCACCCTCTTGATCATTTTATGATCCATTAAAGGTTTAATTGTGAAGAATAAATTACGATCTAGTGGTTTGTGGCAACTCTCTAAAACGTCAAGACATTTTATGATCTTTTACTGTCCTAATAAATTCTAAAAGACATGCGTGTAAGTAAGTTAAAAAGTTATTATTTTCTTATATACGATACGCTGTTATGAAAGCATGTCCAGCGTATTCATCCGTGTCTCTTTTATGGATATATGGGCTAGTTTTGACGAATTTCCTGCATTGCAACGATTAGAATTAAAATGCTGCGACATTTTGATTCTAAAAACACCTTATTTGAGCGAATGGACTTCCGTTATAACAGATCAAACACTCAAAAATACAAACTTCATTGTAACATCTTTATTTTCATCATGCGTATATTTTTGAAGTTTACTGTTTTTATATATTTTAAACCAGTATTTTGAAACCTTTTCATGTTTTTACTCTCGGTAATTAAAAATTTATTGTTTATCTGTATGTAAATTAAAATGCTGTCATTTTCAGAATACTTTTATATTAAAACTAAATAACTATTGCCTAAGTTTATTTGCTGTATAGGTAGTTTATATGTTACAAATATAAGGAAAATTAGTTGCCCTCTGCCTTCACTATTCTGAGGAATATCAATAATTGTTCTTATAAATCCTGTAGGTTTGAGGTACATTGTAGATTAAGAACAAATTTGCCTATAAATATAAATTTTAACAAATTATTAATTGATAAATTAAAGAAATAAAGCAGTCTTTCAAATTTCCTCTTTGGCCTATCTTATGCCTTTTACTGAATAACGTAATACTAATCGACATTAATGTTCTTTAGCAGTAACGAAGGCTATTCAAGATTCTCGAATCGATGGTGCGGCTTAATGCTCGTCAAGACAAGCTCACTACTGGTTGAGAGAAAAACGTCACGTGTGGTCAGTACTTAATTGTGTGTAAGGCTTCTAGATTGCTTTGCTGCATGCAATAATTCAACAATTTTTCCATATATTTGAAAAGACCACCAAAACTGCCTGCAAACAAGTTTGACATCCGTGGTAATAATTTGTCGACGGAAATCTATAAGCTTTCAGTTAAATATAATTCCAAACAATTTATTTCGATTGTTGAGAATACATTGGGAAAATGATCATTGCTGCCTATTTATGCGAAATTCATTATAGCTTTAAGCCTATTTATGCCGAATGGCTTCCCTGACTCTTATCATTGCTGTTATGCCATTATCATTGCTCGATATTATTGCTCTTTCTAGTATTAGATAAAACAAAACTAAAGATTACCAATTACAGTTTTTCCGGTAAAATTTCACTGGGTTTTGCAACCAACTAAAACTAATAGCCGGAACAAAGAGAATAGAATCCGGTAGTTTATGATCAAGAGGTAGAACTAATTTGAATTTAGCACTCGAAATATAGGTCAAACACCTTTGGAAATTATTTAGATTGGAAGAATACTATGCAGTTTGTTCGATGGTTTTTTAAAATTCTAAATAGCATATTCAAAATTCAATTCCTATTCTCTCAACACACCGAAGAGGACATTTTATCCTGACATACTCTGTTTCAATAGCTTTAACGTGCATAATTTAGACCACCTCTTCATCAAACATAAGGTGCGCAAAAAGTTGTGTCAAGTAACTTGTTTTGTGAGCTCTAAAGGAATTGATGGAGCTTCGAAAGATGAGATCCAGAAGAATCGATAGATAACATGCTTCTGTAAAATATACTTGATGCCGACGTGAAAATTTTATTTCGATTCAAAACAAAGTTTTATGCCTTTAAGGGACAGATAAACCAGGAATTATCCTCATGTATGTATTTTTGCTGCGATCAAGTATGACAAATATTTACTAAATGTTAGAATATTGTGACAACAATCAAATACTTTGAAAGTAAATCATTTTTCCTAAACCATGAAGTGATTCTTTATAAAATATATCTTATATAATAAAAAAAATTATTCTAATTTTGAAACTTACAAGTTTTTAAAAATTGGATGAATTTTGTAAATTTATAAACGTGCGAAACATTGTGCAAGAAATATTTCTGTTAATAGTTATTGAATGCTTAAAGTTTTTTGTTTAAATTATTTTCTTAGAATTTTTCATGCCGTTTCAATTTCGAAAAATAGCTTCGGTTAAAAAAGTCATTTATAAAAAGGCTTGGAATAGAACTTTATATTAGAAAGAGCACTTTTTCATTGCTAATCAAATGACGCTAGCTAAGAACTTCCTACATACAAGAGTATATTTGACTTCACTCTGTATAACTTTCTATTACCATTATTTAAACCCAATAAGATAAGCAATAATTAGAATTTTCGGTTGACATTTGTTATGTATTAATTTCTACTTTTACCGAAATATAAAAACAATGAAACGATGTCTCCTTATTTATCTGTATTTAAATTGTTCAGAACGTTTATTTTTTATACCAAGTAGTTCAGTTGATATGCTTGTTAGGTTAACATCATATTTCGTAGCTGCATAAGGACTGATATAATCTGAGCTCATAGCTATAATCGTTATCAGATGATGAAGCTAAGTCCTTTGCTAAATCACAACAATTGTAATTTCATTTGATTTAGTAATTTATCTGAAAGATTTTTCATCGAAATCATCTATCATTTAAGATAGTAGAACAAACTAATCCTCATATTACATTTAATATAAAATAAATAAAAAATTATACACAGTTTTTATTCATTATCAAACAGCATAACAGAATGTGTTTCTCTAAAGAAATTAAAAGATAATACAGCTTGAAAAGTGAGTTGAAGATATTTTGAGTCAAAAATAGAAGTATATTTTTGACTTCAAGTACGTCATTAAACGTCCTACAACCTAAAAGTTGTGATTGCGTCAAAGATGACGTCATTTTTAAGATAGAAACTGATAAGAGTATTAATAAGAATAGTAATAAAATTTTAAATTTGAATTAGCATTAGAGTTTAATTGTAGATGCTGGAAATGTTTATTTTCGTCACGAGAGGTCTCCTAAGTGTACTTGTCTTTTAATGAGAAAATTATGCTGTTATAAGTCGTGAAAGTCTACGTCCTGTATTATACTTTTGGCAAAATAATTTGCATTGTTGTCCATTTAAATCATCCTCTTACTTTATTTGATGGAACTCTACAGATAAACAACAAGTTTAAATGTCTGTGAGAACAATTTTGCCGAAAAGTATGAACGTTTCTCAAAGTTCTAAGCTGTTGAACAAGTAGAAAAACCACAAATGAATATTCTAAGATGTTAAAGTAGAACAAACAAATGGAAATGTCGAATTCTCATTTTGAAGTCCTTCATCTATAAATGCTCTTGTCAACGAGAAAGTATCTTTTCTTCTAGAAAGTCAAAGCACAAAAATATTCATGGCAAAATCTAGGAAAATTTCTAATCCCCATCAAATTCTAACTCTAATACTTTATTTACTTTTCTTTTCTTCTGTGTGTGTGTTTTTTTCAAAAACTCTTTACCGAAGTATTTATATTTAAGCCTAATGAAGCTTAAAGTATGGAGTCTTACATTACGCTCATCAAAAGCAATTCCAGGTAATTACTAAGATACTTCGAAGGTAAAAGCAATTTCCAGAAGAGGACTTGGAGAATTTGTTATCTGGAAGACAAAGGCAATTTTAGAATACTTCTTTCTATTGACATATCGGCAAGTGCAATGTTTCAAGCAAGATAATTAAGGTAATGCTCTAAAAAAGAAGTAAATGTAAAGCTTTCAGCGTAATTGGGGGGTTTCGATTTATAGAATCGAATCCTTTTTCCACTTCTGATTTTATAAACATAAACTATGTTTTTATCTCTTGTTTAATGAATATTGATATTTTAATGTTTTCTTCTAAGTTTCCAATCTAAGTTTTAGTAATATTACTAACCATAAAAATATCACAGACATATTTCTAATTAACACAGGATATTCTTTTTTTTTTCTTTTGGAACAAACATTTATTTCTACTTTATTGCATTTTCATAGAGAGATTTATAATTGCCATTGCCACATTAATTGACATTGCCATTAGTTAGTTGATGAGAGAGGTTTGCACTAACTTAGATAGTCGTGTGTTATTACTTTTAGGAACAGCTGCAGTAACATTTTTAAAGTATTTATCTATCTTAGGTATACCATAAGGAAGAAATCATTTTCTTCCATTCCTAAATTTCTACAATCAAAATGAGCATTCGGAAACTTAATAAATCGTTATGAAATGCGTGTGCATTAAAACCAGTAACTACAATAATGAAAAGCATTGTTGTATACTATATTTAAAAATATTTTTAAAAAATTATTAAAATAAGATTAAAAAAGTTTACCGATATAAAATTGGCATCGCTAGAAAGCTAATTTAAAAAAAAAACTTTTTAAAGTGGAGTAAAATTGGTTTTCGTGCTATAATATGCTCCAAAGTTAATGGCGAGAAACGTGAACAATTTTATTAAATTTTAATAAAATAATCTGATTAAAATTTTGAAAAACCCATACTTAGCGAACCAAAGAAGTATCTGTATACCATATTTGATAGTCTTGGTCCAACGGCATGCTCTGTGAAGCCAATTGAGCTATTTTCGCATCAGGCATATCGCATCCCACATGATTCAGTTTGCGAATGGTGTACAACCTATAAAGCCTTCAGGTCATGGAAAAAAAGCGAGAAAGTATTCACTCCTATACTTTCTTGTATACATGAACAATATGGCACGTTTAATGCTCAGCCTCGTCGTATAATGAAGATAATCCAGCATACATTTCAGCCCTTTTCCTGAGTACCTGTTTGGTCAGAAATGTGATGTTCTTGTTGTTCTTTTGAGTTATAGTGGTCACATCCATACGAATAGACAGACAACTTGTTGACGGCTTTTGTTCAAAATTTGATAATGATCGACAGTTCTCGATATAAAACTATGTACCATTCATCCATAAATTTCATCCATACAGGCTATTGTAAGGTTCTTGATTTTCGTAGCTCTGCGAGGTTCTTGATTTTCGTAGCTCTGCGAGTTTCTAGGCTATCGTGCTCACGAAGGGAGAGACTTTCCTTTCCTGAATTTTTCCCAGAATATGATTCATTTATATTATTTCGGCTCAAAGATCACATAAGGAATTTCATTTGCATAAATCGTTCGTTTTTTTCAGTTACCGTGCTCACATAAGGCAGACATCATTGGAAAAATCGCTTTTTTTGCACTCAGGTCTAAAAAGTGCAAATTCCTCATACCCTCGAGTCGAATTTTAGGAAGAATACAATTATTTCTCTTTCTATACTACGTGTACTAGAAATACAGCACCGTCACATACTCCAGCCTAGAAATACAACACCGTCACATACTCCAGCCTAGAAATACAACACCGTCACATACTCCAGCCTAGAAATAGATACCTCCAAAAATTCACCTCCTAGAACCAGAAGTTCGAAGAATTCTCAGTTGAGCAGAGAGCAACTGGCTTTCTGAGCACTAGCTTAAAGCACTTTTATTGAACACTAGCTTAAGAACAGCAACCAGCCATCACCAATTCTTCCGTAATTCATTCGAAAAATTCACCCTTCACATCACTGCCAACCCTTGAGTAACAATTCCAGCGATCCCTCAGTATAAATAACAAGACAGAAAAAAAACAGTTCCACGATTTTTAGGATGGTTGCGACAATTTTCATCAATATAACCGGTGGTAATGCGTTATTCAATGCTTCTTTTTCGTCGCATCGAACACCACTATCAGCCCCGAATCATGGCGCTGCAACTGTATGAAAAAAAATGTAACTAAATGAAACATTCAACCCTTTCACTGCACTCAAATTTGATAACTCCTCTTGTAAATTTTTTATATTATACTCGGATTGTAATCTTCAATGTGTTTTTATTTTATTCTTCTTTTTTCATGTATAATTATGCTCCCTTTCAAGTGTTTTTATATCCTAATGTTGTAATTTTTTTTTGCTTTTCAAAAAAGTTTCACACATACTCATCCAACTGACAGGGAGCCGTTTAGGCTCCGAGTTCGGGATATGCTGTGGTGTTATGTACTAGGAAACAAAAATGTTTTTCAATAAAATATGGTTGAATGAGTTTATTTGAAGATTAAATTTTAAATAAAAATGAAAAATTAAGCGTTTAATTCTAGATCAGCATTTTTCAAAATTAATTCTAATAGTTTACCGATTTTTGTTTGAAAGTATAATTAATCAAATCATCAACCGTAGGTCAAACATATTAAAGTTAGACAGGAAAAAATCCTGTTAGTTGCCGAAGAAGGACCGAAGTTCGAATTTGCCAGCCTTTGCCTATACTAATCGCGGCCCAGAAGCTAATTTCTAAACCGTTAGAGATGTGCATCTACTTGCAAAGTGACTTAAAGGAATATATTTTATGTTATTGAAGTCGATAAATTTACCAACAATAGTGACAACGTGCATAATTTCATTGAGAGAACTGTTTATGCAAGACGACTCCTAAGATTAATAACACGTGGTCGTTCCCTAATGAAGAAATGACTCATAAAGACTTCATAAAAAATAACAGAACATTTTTTTAGCATATCGATATTCTGGTGTGAGAAAAGAACCTTAATTATCATAAGTGATTCTATTCTCTCTTCACTATTCAAGTGAAAAATCAAATGCATATTTAGAGTTTAAAACAACTTTTAAAAATCGATAAAATTCAAGTAGAACACCTGAAGAATAATTACTCTCCAATTGCCTAAAGTTAAAAAAGAAAACTACGTCTTATTTTATGTATTTAAAGATTGGTTATTTAATATTTGGATCGAAAACGCTTCGTTCATTTAAAATAACTAACTTCTTAAACTAATTTTGAGTTAATAATGGAGAACCAGATGAGCTAGTGCTGAGAAAAATCATTGAATGACTATTTTAAATACAAAATTCGAAGATAAAATAAAGTTCTTATAAGACATACGCACTTTTTAATGACTAAATACAAGGTAATGTTTAAAATCCTAAGTCATCGCCATTTCAAGATTACGTAGATTTCAGGAACAGACTGATTATCATTTTATTTTAAACTCTACTCATTTCAGTCGAGATGCATATCATAATATCTCAATTTCAGTCAAAATGTATATAGAAATTTTTCTACATCAGATTAAAAGAGAAAGAGTCAATGAGACGCGTTTGAAACCGTGCCATATCATCAGTTTTCTTAGAAAGATTTTAAAAATTGAATGTTCAAACAAAACTGAAAAAACGTTTAATAACTTTCACCACCTGAAAGACGGAAAAATGATATTGTGTTCAAACAAAGATTCCTTTGATATTTATAGCGAGAAACTAGTTAATAAATTTCCCTCGCGGAGAGAAAAATATTTTCTGCATCAATGCGTAAATCTGTAAAAAGTGTCTTTGATCAGATCCGGACTGACAATATTTGATTTTGATGTCTTTGAGGAAGAGCTGCTACAAAGCAAACTAATAAAACTGTTTTGAAGGAGCACATTACTACATCTCAATAAATCATAAAAATAAGCATATCCTCAAAAATGGATATCATTTTAGCAATTTTAAATTTTCATCATCAGAGCCTCTTGGTCCGATCAAACCTGTTTTTTCATAATCATCACCAACTATTGAAATTTAAATGATTATATATACATTAATGCGCTCAATTTCGATTTTTCAATTTCGAGACGTCTCCGGAAGCAATATTCACCTGCGTTAGTGTTGGCTGATGAACTGAGTTAAGCGTGTGGGCTGAGTGTGTAATGGCATAAATAATTGGAAATTTTTAGAAAATTACCTCTAAACATCAAGGAAGAAAGATGCCTAAATGGATGCTTATCAACGGGCACACTGATTTATTTTAAAAGTTTCTTCAGTAGGGGTTCCACAAAAGCAAAGACATTTCATCTACAGTCCTTCTTGATTTCTCGTGACGCGGGCATATGGAGTGAGCTATTAGAGCTATTAAAGTGAAATTTTCGAGTAAAAAACATTACATAGATAGCTCTACTTTAAACCTAATTTGAAATGAAAAAAATGTATGCATAACAGAAGATGAGGAAAAGCGTAAAACAATTAGCCCAGTAAACATTTTTTTTTTTTATCAAGGAAGAACGTTAAGGAATAAAATATTGATTCAGTGAATCTACATATTATTAAATTGTTTATACCATTTGCTTATACCATCCATTGAAAACTACTTTAATTAAAATCATACTACCATTGGAAATAAGATAGAAAACAAAGAAATTTAATTGTTAAACCTATAGTGCAATCAAAATTCAACTAATTATCCAACTCAAAGAAATTGGAAATGAATTGTAAATAATTATATAGTCATAAATATGTAATGCTTGACTATTATATTAATACAAACCAAATCCATTGAAAACTCTTTAATTAAAATCATACTACCATTGGAAAATTCGTGTTGAACTGAATGATTCTTTTGACTTGCATTTTCCGTTCTTACCAATTTTTGAACAGAATTTTCTTTTAAAAAAGAAGTGTTCGCCCTACGACCTTTCTTGTATTCCTCCAAAATACGGCACGTTTTGCGTTTAGCTTCGTTGTATGGTGAAGAGAATCGAGTATGTATTGTGGATGCCTTCTCGTTAACGTATTGGGTTCAGAATTTGATGGAGATCAGCATTGTTGATGTTAGAACCTCATACGAAATTTCGTTTATCTATCTTGGCGCATTTTTTGAGATATCACTTCCACATACATTCGAGAAATAGACCAATAGACAGTCACCCGTTGACGAATTTGATCCAAAATATCATACAATTTTGTCCATAAAACCAGATGCCAAATTTTTATAATCTAGCTAGTTGCGTTTTGGAGCTATCATGTTCACATGCATGCGGAGGGACAGATAAAGGAACTTCCCGTAGATGGATTCAATAAAAAATTTGATACACATCTACCATTCTGGTGTAAAGCGTGCAAACTTTTTGTTTTACATTTTGCAAGCAGTTTTGTGGACTTCACCATTTCTCTACTTAAAACACTATAATAGTAACACATGATAATAGAAAAAATAAAATTTCTGATTTGTAACTTAAGTTATTTTTAAATTAATATTTATAAATTAATGTTATTTTGAAATTATTAAAAAAAATGCAGATGAGGATTTGCACGCGGTGCCCATACTTGCGGCGCCATCTATCATAATTAATAAAAACTTTCATAGTACGAAAAGTCATTAATTGTTATTTTTTCATGAATTGAGTTATAAGAAGATTTCGAATAATTTTCTGTTACCGTCTCTCTGTCCTTAACAATACAATGGCGACACACGATATAAATAGATTTTTCCGAGTTGCAACATAAGTTATTTTTAAATCTATATTTTAAAATTAATGTTTTTTTGAAATGATTAAAATAGAGCGGATGAAGATTTGCATGAAACGCCGATACTTGAGGCGCCATCTATAATAATTAATAAGAACTTTACAGAGAAAAAGAAAGGCGATTTCTAATAGTTTTCCGTTACAGGTTTTCTGCAGAAAACAATATCATGTGGGCTCATGATAACAGAAAGAACCGAATCGCATATTATATTTTTATTAGAAGCGATTTACATATTTTTAATAAACATTCATACACTCATATTTAATTCATTTTTGTAATAATATTATTATTAAATTGACGTTGTTTAGATATGATAAAACTGCAGATGAGTATATCATAGAAGACGTGTTTACTGCACTTAAAGCATACAGGTATATATGTTTTGCTCATTATTAAAAATGAGAAGCATTAATAATTAGTCATACATGATGGCAAAACAATTCACAAAATTTTATAATTGTTTATGAAAATAACTTTTAGTATTAAATCGCATTAATTTTTATTTTCATGATATGCGTTTTAAGGTCTTATATTCATCAAAAATAAGACAAACAGAAAACATATACAATCCAAACTTCAATTCTGTTAACTTTTCGTTTTTAGAAATTTTGTTTGCAAATATGATGATTTTTAAATGTTTTATGTAGCAGTATTTCATGCTTGTTTCTACAATTGAAGCCAAAGATTTAAAATTAAATTGTAAATTGTTGTGTTTGAAAATAGAAAAAATTAGACATTTTTATTTGTAATAGCTATTTTATTTTATAGTATTGAATAATTAGCTAAATAAATAAGAGTTTTTGATAAGGAGAAACAAAAATATTTACCTACATGATTAAATCGATACTTGCGGCGCCATATGTCAAAATTAATAAGATCTTTACACTGAAAGGAAAGCTATTATTAATTATTTCTTCGATTTTAGTAAATACAATTGTATGATGGTTTCGAAAAGTGGTTTGAAATTATTTTAGAAATAGGAAATGCCGCAATATCATAAGTTTCCTTCTATTATTATAATTAAATAGCGTAGAAATAAGTGACATTCAAAAATCAATTTAAATGTATGGTTAAGCATATAATGAAAGAAAAACTATTATTTATTTTATCCATATGTAGGCATTGTTTGTAACATGATTTACCAAGCAGTTATTTCCATCGAAACAAAAAGAAAACTTTTAACCACTTCAAACGCGCGCACACACACCCACCAAGACTGAAATTGTCTTTGTGAACCATTCAGTGAACCATTATGTGAAGTGAACCCCTCCCTTGCTTGCCCAATCAATAGGCCCTACCCTTCCCGAGTGTGTCGTGAAAGTGATTAAATTAACGAAATTTCGGGAAGGGTTTGCTCTTTCAGCACGAGATTCATCAACAGTTGATGAAGGGTGTCAAGCAAATTCGATTAACCACCTACGCGTGATGAAGCATATTTTTCACGCTCCTAATCAACCCTCGACCAAAACTCTCTGAGCCAGCCCAGGATGATTTGCTTCTGACATTATAAAGGGGACTTCAAAAGATAGTGTTTAAGAGCCAAATATCAACGGGGCAAGACTGTCGTTGAACGGTGCGGTGGTGTCAGCGCGGCACCAGAGAGGAATATCATTAAGGGTAACCGAATAACTTTCCAGTCCCGCAAGGTTGTCCCTTAAATGATTCGCCAATTCATTTCATAGTAAATAAAGCATGCCAAAAGCAGGCCAATTTGCAAGAGAAAATTTCATATGAAGGAAATCTTCACGCTCTCTGTTAACAGAAAAATGCTGCAAGGAAGCAAGTTTACAAAATGGAATTTCAAATTATTTCAGTATTTATGATAGATGCACAGATATGAAAGATACACTCAGCAGAGGTGGAGTAAAGTGTTTAAATGATTTTTTTTACTTTCATTTCTTCAAAAATATCGGTGGTTTAAGTGAAATTTAAAAAAAAAAGCTTAAGAAAGTCAGGAGTCGTGGCTTTCCTCTTCTGCCACTCAGAATGTAACTAGCAGGAGTGATCTTCCCAGACCTTCTCGTATATTTCCGCAATATTTATGTGTAGCTTCGTCGTATAGGGAAACGAATCGAGGATGCATTTTGGACAAACACCGGTTCCCTTTGACTGACTCGAGTCCCAAAATTCGACCCGGATCGACAGCATTTGTGTACAATTTTCGTATAAAGACCATTTCATCCTCTTAGCTTGCTGCATTTCTGAGTTATTGCACTCACAAACAAAATTTAAATCATGTATGTTTGGACTCGCGTTGTGGTTAGATGAAACGCTTAGATTCGTCAAAATCTCGAGATCGAATTATTTGACAATCACAGTACGTTCGCGATGACTACGTCTTGTATTTAGAAGTACTAGAAGCGAGAAATAAAGTTACCATTGAATGGAGTATGCGGCAGCGCAGTTCCAGATTTATGAGCTCCTGCAACGGGTAGAGATTCCTTTTTGATTTATAACCCCAATTTGGAGAAGGGATAGATTTACTTTTAGCAGAAAGGATTAAAAACACGATGTGAACAGATCAAAAGCAAGGATCAAGCTATTAAGTTTAATTTGAAACTTGTTTATTTTGTACAAAAGTGAAACATTACAAAAATAAAAAAGAGAAAAACAAACGTAGAATTATATTTTCGAGTATTTATTTATTTATTTTAATTAAAATTCTTCTTGTAGTTTAATAATATTATAATACGGAGATTTAAGGAATGATAAGATTCATTGAATGATTGTTTCAATTTTCAATTTTCCAAACACAAAAATAACAGTTTTTAAACCTGAAACAAATCTAATGTTTCCTGAAAACGGATAACAATTTCCGAAATGATTAGTTATTAAGATGTTTACAGTCCCAATTTCAAATGAAATACACCAAAAACTTTAAAATTTAGGTAATTTAGATTTAAACAGAAGTAAAACATGAAATTTCTCTTCTTTAACTACACATTATGAAAGAATCTTGAAATATATCAGTTAGATTTTCTAAAAATATTGAAATCTCTGAAGCTGATTGCGAATTGAAAGTAATTGGAAAAAAGATGTTTGCAATGAAACACGAAATGAAGATGAATTTTTCTGAATGTAAAAGACAGCAAAATTTATAAGGTTTTGTGAAAGTCTTTGATACGTAATTTATTTTTCCTGCAGTATAGTATTCTGAAGGACTACCTAATTTATATTAATGTATTTTAATCTTTTTATCCAAATACTCTTACACTAATAACGCTAATATTATAACTAGAATGAAAGGAAAGCATTTCGTCATCTTTCCCTCAAAGTAGTTTTATTAGGTGATAATACAGCTCTCATTTGATTAGGTAATAATACAGAAGCAGATAATTTAAGAATTTTTATTTATCTGTCTCACCAACACATTAATAACAACTTTTGGTTATAACTAAAATTATTGAAAATCAGCTTTCACCAATTTTATTTATGACACATTTGGTTTCTATTTGAAGACTTCTAATTAAGGACTAAAATTTTAACCCAACCGTCACCAGAAAGAATTTTCTGAATAAACTATTAAAAACAAATAATTTAGCCATTTGAGCTCCATAGTGATTTTTTTTTTTTTTACTCCAACTGTAATACCATGGAAAACCAGCAGGAGTGTTCTCCCCTAAACTTTCTCGTATACTTCCCCAAAAAGGAGCCCTTTCTCCTTCCCCCGCGTGGCTAAAAAAATTCGAACCTACTGTTATCCAGAATCTAATGACTATCAGAAGCTTTTACATTATACTGATTGAAAAATATCTAGGTGAAGAATCAAATTCAAAGCGATGCGTACCGATTAAAACGCATCTATCGCACACTGCTAGGTTTCACTCTTGTCGTCTCAAGGACAAACTGACGTAATTCGCTCCTTTCGCGTGCACAGAAGATTGCTTCCAGTACGCATGCTCGTGGAGATAACGGATTGATTTCAATAGTAAATTATACAGACCGACAGACAGTCAACCCTTTGACGGATTTGGCCCAAACTTTTATACGGACCTACAGCCATGACGATACAACTGTGTACCAAATTTCATCCATCTAGCTATTCAAGTTTCTGAGTTATAGTGTTCGCATGACTTCGGACATACAGACAGACAGACTTCCCGTAGACGGATTTTGTCCAAAATTTGATAGAAACCTACAAATTATGTGTGAAGATTACATACCAAATTCCATCCCCGTAGCTCTAATAGTTTTCGAGTTATCGTGTTCACAGACAGACAGACACACAGACATAATTCCAAAATTGTGTTTTTCGGAGTCAGGGAGGTCTAAAACGAGGAGATTCGTCAAAATCTCGAGTTCGAATTTTTTGACGAATATAATACTTTCTCTTTGTATACTTCATCTACTAGAAAGTAAAAAAGATTGATTGTATCACACTTCTAACTGGGACCGAGCTGCGAGGTGGCCTCGTTGTAAGGTGTAGAGCTTGTGACCGAGGGGCTCGAAACCCTATTCCACTGAAGATCTGCCGTGTGTGTCAGCCTGATCCAGGCTCATTCACACGCCGGGGGCCAAACGCTCTCCCGCTGGTTTGGCGCGAAATCTCAGAGATAGGTGCCAGCCAGGGCATCGCTCTCGTCATCCGACCTCGACTCAAAATCAAGAGGTCCGTCCCAAAATAGACATCGTCAGGCTTTAAAGCGGGACTTTAAACTAATTAAACTAAGCTAAAGACACTCCTAACCCAATAACCCCGAAAGCTAAATCTTCTCAAGGTATGAATCGCGAGAAAATAAAAGGTCCCAAAAATTTGAACTATGTCCTTTTTTATTACTTTCTCGTATACGAAGTATACAAAGAGAAAGTATTGTAATCGTCAAAAAATTCGAACTCGAGATTTTGACGGATCTCCACGTTTTAGACCTCCCTGAGTCCGAAAAACACAATTTGGGAATTCTGTCTGTATGTCTGTCTGTGAACACGATAACTCGAAAACTATTAGAGCTGCGGGGATGAAATTTGGTATGTGGTCTTTGAACATAATTTGTAGGTTTCTATCAAATTTTGGACAAAATCCGTCAAAGGGAAGTCTGTCTATTTGCATGTCCGCGGTCATGTGAACGCTATAACTCAAAAACTTGATTAGCTAAATGGAAAAAATTTGGTACACAGTTTTATCGTTATGAATGTAAGTCCGTATAAAAGTTTAGGCCAAATCCGTCAAAAAGAGGCGTTCAAATTGCATATTCAATTTCTTTTAATCCGATTCTCATGCGCATGCGTATTGGTAGCAATCTGTTATTGTTGTAAATTTTATTTACAGCAATAAATAATGTTTTCAAACAACAATTGTTAACAATTTTTTTATTGTTGTAAATCAAACCAATCTCATTATTTCAACAAATCTTTCATTCACGCGCTTTTGCAATTGTTACGGTTGTGGTAGTATAAATTGTTTTTTTGGGAATTCAATTCCAAAGCAGAATTTTCGCTTTAGTATTCATTGCATTGCCTATTTTATCGCACCTGCTTCAAAGAAACGTGGCAACAGATATTTGATTTCAGGTTTGTTTGTTTTTTTGTTTTACTTTCTCGTATAGGAAGTATACAAAGAGAAAGTATTGTAATCGTCAAAAAAATTCGAACTCGAGATTTTGACGAATCTCCACTTAGAAAGTATACGAGAAAGTTTAGGGGAGACCACTGCCGCTGGTATAGATCCTTTTACGTTCGTTAAGAAAAACCAAAGAAATGTTTCACCTCTCGACTCTCTTGTTTACCAACACGCGTTGAAGGACGCATCATTATATTACTAAACACTAATAAAGTGTTTCTCAACCTTTCAATATTTGCGACCCAATTTTCAATCATAATTTTCATCGTCCCCCCTATCATACAACAACAATGTATACAATAATATTGTATTTTTAGTATTTTGACACTAAAGCTACACTACGACTTTAATTACAAACCTTACATATCACCAAGAATAAGTAAATTTATTGATATTTGGCAACTCCCGTCCGCTGCATTGATAAAACCAGAATCGGTGCCTCTCTACATTCCTACCGTCACGAGCAAAACCCCAGACACCAGACATGCCGGTGGCGGTCGTTATGGAAACGGGATATTCCACTGCATTTGGTGGTGAAGGAAACGACTTTATTTCATTTGGCGCAGATAGAACCGGCGGAAGTCTCATTCCGCTTTGTACTTCGGTCGAAAATGAATTCCTCGCCTAACGAATTGCGCTTACTTTGCCAAATGTTGCGATTGATTTTATGCCCGTTTCCCTCCTTCCTTCGACTCTCTGTCTTACGTCTACCGTATTGGACATTCTCGTGCCTTCGCTATTAGTTCGACTCTCGCACATTCTGTAGTGTCCGCGCGACCCCCACGCAAAAGTGTTTAAATGCTGCACGTCGTTCAATTCCAGCCAGTCTCAGTCGAGTCGATCCTTCTATCGCTATCGAAACTATCGTGTGTCGTGATTTCTATGCTGTGATTTGCGTGCTAATTGTGATTCACGGCAGTAGGTTTATATAGAATCATGGATAAATTTTTAAGTGGCGTAAGCGAACGTTAGACGACAGTGGAGCATCAACAAGTGCACAGACGAGCGTGGTTCCGAAAATAAAATCAAGAAAATATTCTTAAGAATGCTCAAATTTTGGGTTTACCAGACTGAAGTGAATAAAGAAAAAAAGGCCCCTATGCTCAAAAATGTTGGCAGTAGACAGCATGATACCGAATAAACTTGAACAACATTTGAAACGATTCATAGTAAGAACGTTAACAAACCCCGAGAATTCTACGAGTTCAAATTAAAATCATGTGAAAAGCAAAAATCATTTTAAAAAAGATTTTGTCTGTGAATGAAAAAAACTTTACTTGCCTCTTACAAAGTCTCATATAAAATAGCCAGACGTAAAAAGCCTCACACTATTGGTGAAGAGCTTATTTTGCCAACTGCAACTGAGATCGGAGAAACTACATTTGGAGATAATTTTGATAAACAATTGCAGTCCATACCTCTATCAAATGATACTGTTGTTCGTCGAATTGGTGATATAGCTGTACAGAAGATATACAGCATCAGCTTTTCGAGAAATTGCGTGACAAATTGTTTTCAATTAAGTTCGCTGAGGCAACAGATAACAATAAAGATGCTCATTTAATTGCTTATGTTTGATTTTGTGATGATATGTCGTCAGTAGAAGAATTGCTTTTCTTAAAACCAATAGAACTAAAAGCAACCCAAGCAAAGGCCCCAGGGAGTAGCTAATAATTATTAAACTTGTTTTTAATTTAATCGGTTAATTATTAAATACATTGTGCAGTACTGATACAATCCTATTTATAAGTGTATTATGTCATTGTAAATGTGCATTTTATTTTTTATTATGATAGAATGTGTTTTGTTTTACTTTCCTTTCAGTAAATTACTCAATTTTTTAAATATTTGATTAATTTATGTTCGAGCCAGCATATCTTTTCGATATGCTCGCACCGCCCCATTCAGTGTTATCACGCCCTCTAGGGGGCGCGTCCCACAGGTTGATTATACTACTGCACTAACACGTTAGTGCTTAGTAGTATAATCGAGAAAATCAAGCATAAATTTTGGATGTCTTCCTTTCGACTGTTTGAGTCAAATATTGGTCACAGATCTAAAATTTTAATCTCGAAACCATATGCCAAACTTCACTAATTTAAATCGAATTTATTTTTAGTTATCGCGTCCCCACTCGGCGATAAATGCATCGAAAGACGGTCAACTCTTTAAACGATTTGGTCCAACATTTGATACAGATTTACAATTTCGATGATAAAACAATACACTAAATTTTACCCATTTTTTTAGATCTCGTGTTTATATGCATACGGACGGAAAGACAGACAGGCTTTTCGTTGAAGAATTTTATTACAAACATCAGATGATAAATAAATTGCGTAGTGATCAAATTTTCAGCGAGCTATCAATGTTTAGACTATAATGCTCCTTTCAAAAATTGATTGATGCGCTTGGAAAGAAATATGAACGGGAAAAGACAGGAACAGTGAAAGAGTCGTATCTACCACACAAGAAACTGTTGAAATATTTCTTTTTAATTTCCATTTCCCTAAATTTCAATTAAAAAGTCATGCTTAAAAGAAAATACATATGACATTTCAGTGACTCAAATGTCACTAATATGTCTGGCATTATGACTTACCTAAAATTTATAGAATTTTGATGATAGTTCTTAAAAATATTAAACGATATACAAAACTCCTTAATTTATGATTAATTGCATTCTCAGTATTTTTTTCATATTTATGCATATCCATATCTATGAATAGACTTTGAGAAAAATATCCATTATGAATTCGGAATTAACTTTTAACAATCACAAAAAAGAGTATAAAAAATCTTAAAAAATGTAAGAAAAAAGTAGAATATTTTGCTTAATTGGTTTGGTTAACTAACATTTAAGTATGAATGAATGAATGTTAAATTTTTCAGCATCAGTTGAATACCGCCATCAGCTGCAACTTTCATTCATCGTGGCGCCATCTATAGACAATTTTACTAATTGAAAGCCTATTTGAAACATTTCGTGTATTATTACAGATTAAGAAATCTGGAGTGAAAATTTATGAAGTAGAATGCGTACTGTTTAAACTACTTTACTTTAGTTAATAAAACGCCCTTTTTCTCATAAAATATTTTAAAACCTTATTAAGAATGATGGAATACCACTGTGAAACATTTTTACTTATCCACACTCATCGGAACAAACAAAAGTATCAAACAAAAAAATGCCAAGAGTTAATGGCTGATTTAAGAAAATTGTCAAACAAGTAGGCGATGAGGAACATAAATTAAGCAGTTTTAAACATACCGAATTTCTCTATCAGAGCAATTTAGTATTCTTAAAACTATTTAATTTATGTTAAATTTCTCTTTCAGAGCAACTCGGTATCACTAAGACAGTTCTTCTTAATTTATCATAAAAATATTAAATCCTGTTTCACAAATTAGTATCATTCTTAATTTCATGCAAATGACAGAGCAAATATTCGTAATTTGAGTATGTAGTTGACAACAAATTGTTAGAGGAACCGTGAAGTCACTGTAAATTTAGGATAAATATTGTGTGAATATTTCTTCAGAACATGAATTCTACCTGCATTACCGACAGAATTTTTTAAATAAATCACATAAATAAAAAATTTTCCCAAACGACCCGTTTCGAGCTATATGACTTTGGGGTAGCTGCGGATAAGTGGGTTATTATTAAATAATAAAAATGTTGTGATTTAAAAAAATCTATTGTCATGCTGATAAAAACCTGATCAGTTCAAACTTAAGTGAGATAGAGATTTTTATGACTTCTTCTAATTTCTTTACCTTGCAATCAAATAAAAGAAAATTCTTATTAAAAACAAAATAGCTTTGCAAACATATCAGAGCTTTATAGTTCTAACTAAATTTAAGTATAATTTAATTGTGAGTCTGAATGCAACTAAATATTTTAGACCTAAATTCTTATTTACATTCATTTAAGTATTATTACGTGTAAGTTTTTTTTATTCTCTCTTTTTCTTGTACTGTTGCATTGAATGCGATTTAAATAGTCGTTTCATAAAATATTTTTATAGCAGATGGCAGCACAATCTGAGTCGTTGGCATTTCAAAACAAATCGGGGTTTTTTTTTTTTTTAATTCTGATAAAAAGATATTTTTTAACACCAAAAATGTCATAAGAAAATTTTTTGTCTGAAATGAATGAATAAGTTTCTACCAAAAAATGATTTTCCTTGTAATTTTCATTCGCTAATCAGAAGAGATTCACTGGCATAAGATAATTAAAAAATCACTCTAAATGCTGCAATACTTCATGGATGAACGTGTGTATTAGACAAGAATAAGTCTATTTTATTTACTCTGGAGAAGAAAAATTCTTATTTATATAAAAAAGGAGAAAATCCATTTAGAGAAATATAACATATTCAAATATTGTTGAATGAATGGTTTTAAATATTCTCTTCTAAAATAAAGCAAAATATATTTGTTTTCTTGAGTATTAGGCACGTAAATAGATAAAATAGTTCTCTAACTTTCGATTGTTTTTGTTCTCTTAATTGTACACATTTGACATTTTAAGCTTTTTTTATCTTTCATATTCTAACTGACAAAAATTTAATGAAGTAACTGACTGAGTTTCAAGAATTTATTTAATATTTTCAATTTCTTCAAATATATTAACCAATAGTTAAAATAAAATTGATCAAAATGAATCGCATGCATTTTTAACAAACAGTCCCGAATTTTTTATTTTTCAAATTTATTTATGCATTTTTAATATATTGCGGTTTTTTTCCAGTTTAAATTTTTTAACTTTAACTGCTTTTAAGTCCAACAATGCAAAAATCAGTTTCATTAATCTGTAAAACCACGGTTATCCGAACTCGGGTTATCCGAAATGCGTCTGAATTCGCAAATCGAAAAAACACATGCAGCACTACACAGTAATAATAGCGAAGGTTAGATTTTTGGCAGTGATATCCCCACTTTTTTCTTTTAAGCCTCCCCAAGAAGGTCAGTGATTGCTTTTAGAATTCTAAAATTAAAATAAATGTGTACAGTTGAGTCTCGATAATTCGAGTCTCGATTGTTCAAGTTTTCCATAAATCCGAGTTAGTGGGAAAAAAATCAGTTTAGCTCCCAAATAATGACCAACATATACACAACACGTGAAGGAATTACTACATCTGGTTTTTATTGTTGTTCGACGGGTCATTTGTCCACTGCGCACCTCGAAGCCACCTGCAGAAATGCCTCCTCCCAAAGAAAATGGGATATATATAAGATCGATATATAGCAGCAATGTGTTTAAACAAAAAACAATTGACAATTATTTTAAGATTAATTAACGTGTTAATATCTCCAGTTATGTTATAATATATAAGTGCATTTTTCATATTATTAAAAGCAATTTAAAAATTGCTTTTATTTCCATTTATTTATTTATTAAATTTTACGATTTCGATCATTCGAGTTTTCGATAGTTCGAGGTAGGCCAGGTCCCGTACACCTCGAATTATCGAGACTCTACTGTATTAACAATATTAATTACAATATTGTTTACCGGTGCCTGGCAGGCGCATTTCGCCCAAACTCGCAGGCGCGAATATTGCTCCCGACGGAGGGTTGACTATAATAAAGAACATACAGGGTGTCCAACAAAGGACTCCCTCATTTTAAAATTAAATAACTCGGCAACGGAGATCGACAGAAGAACGAAACCAGTGATATGCTTAGTCTGAAAGCCGTAAAAATCTGATACGAAAGTTTCAAAATTAGTTATAAATGTTGCCGACAGGTGGCGCTGCAGGTTGTAATAGCTATTCAGAATCCGATAAGAAATCTATAAACTGTCCTTGGCAAGCACGAAAAATGCCTAATTTGAATCGATTGTGATGTGATTGCAACGATTACGTGCAAATGACAGTTTATAGCTTTCTTCTCGAAATCTGAACTGTGATTACAACGTACAGCGCCACCTGTCGGCAACATTTATAACTAATTTTGAAACTTTTGTATCAGATTTTTACGGCTTTCAGACTAAGCATATCACTGGTTTCGTTCTTCTATCGATCTCCGTTGCCGAGTTATTTAATTTTAAAATGAGGGAGTCCTTTGTTGGACACCCTGTAAGTGCAGCCTACAAAGACAGTTTTGAATCAGCTTTACACTCAGAACATTCCTGAATTACATACTGTAATCAGATACAAAATAGTAATATATGTCCATTGCCTAACCGAAAAAATCGTTATCCGAAACGCCTCTCCCTTGAGTTCGGTTAACCGGGTTTCTACTGTAATATGTTAAATACAACTTTTAATTCAGTCGATGAAAAAGTACCATATGTGCTGTTACATAATCGACGTAGTTAGTTCATTGAAATGTAAAAGTCATCTAATAATATTAGCTCAGTTATATCAGACATTAGTTTCATTTCTACAACTTTCAACAAAGAATAATGTCTGTAAAAACTATCCCTCAAATCTCTTAGTTACGAAAAGTGACTCACTTGTTCATCATGTGCTGAAAAGAAGAATTTATTTTTTGGATCTTTAAGTAGACTTAATTACAGTTTTCAAGTTTTAAGTCATCATGGAGATTCTGTGGATAAAATTGTTTTTCTTTCCAAATTGTCTATTTTCTTTTCTTTTTTATATGGCAACTTTAAACGGAAGTATGGGCTTATCGCATCATAAGCTTATTAAGCTTATCATATTACTGTACACCAACATTCGATATCTTTAACTAAACAAAATACTGCAAGAAACCAATTCTGGTAAAACCAAGTAAAAATTAAATTAATGCCATATTTATTAGTTTTATACATAACATTTCTTGCAGATTCTCCCTAGTACGACTTCGATGAGTTATACTTGAAATCTTGTAAGAGAATTTACTTGTATTATAAATAAAAATGCTTAAAAAGTGCTATAACAAATACATTTCAAGCATTTATATCAAAAAAATATTTATTCAAAATTTTGTATATCTTCTCTTTATATTGTTGATTGATTTTAAAAATAGGTTAATAGCCTTTAAAAATAAGGTTTCCAAATAAAGACAAAAATCACATAAAATGGATATCTGTTGTGATACCCATTGTTTTTATTTTAATGAAGAAATTATTTCAGTTCTCGTTAGAGAGCGTAAAACATCAAAACTTCTTGAGGGATAACATTTTAATAAGAAAGCATGAAGAAAAATTATGTATATATTTTCAGCCTTTTCATCAGTTACAAAAATTTATCCACTTAAATTTTTACGAAAATATGTAAAAAGTTGTGCTATTACATTTAAGGAATGAAAAATTGGAACATTATTTCAGTAATATTGAATAAGTTTAGAGCTTCTTGAAATTTATAGATCATTTTGTAAGCAAACCTGTAAAGGAACGTTTTTTTTTTTTTTTAAATCACCCTTTCGCACAGAACAAGTTTTAAAAATCAATTTGAAAAGTATTGATTTGTTTCACTTTTTATTTGTATTTAATAATTTAAATTCTAAACAATTGGATTCCATAATCACTTTCAAATATACTTTCGAAATAAGAAAGAAAATCAATTTAAATTTAGAAAAATCAATTTGGAACAATTTAATAGTTTCATTAAAATAAATATTTGTGCACTCCTGCTTTGAGAAACATTTGCTATAGTGTTATATAATTAATAAGATACATGATAACCTCGTTTGCTTCGTTTACGAAATATTGCAGAATGCTTCACAAAATAGTTTCTTAATTTCTCCATAGAGGGCAGCACGAGAATGGAAAATGCAGGTAGAGGCATATAAATTGCTTTCGAGGGAAATTGCCATTATTAGTGTTGTTTGAGAAAGAAAATACCCCTCAGAAACGATACTCCAATGAGCCATTTTTTTGCAGTTGATTGAATAGTAGGCATTAATTAGAGGCTCAAGTTATTATTTTTATTCAAAAACATTAAGATTATTTAATGTTTTGTTTATTTATTTAGAAAACTGAAAGACAAAACCAGTAGTAAAGATAACATAACATCCGATAAACCGCCGACATCAAAACTTTACATGAATTTATAATAAGAATAATGAATAATCATTAGAAATAATCACGAATAAAAAATCTCACTATGAGATATCTTAATCACAGAACTTTTTAAAAGAAATTCAACACAGATCATACCCCCTTTTTTTAAATAATAATTCTTCAAAAAATAAAATATGTTCACGTTTAAAAAATTATATTTGATAGTTAAGTCTTTAATCGATTGTGGAATGAGAATTTCCGAAATGTTTATAACAATTTGTTTCATCTCTTATATATTCATTCGAATTCATTTGCTTAAAAAGAACAAGAAATACAAATACAGATGAGAAAAGAAAACAAATGTATCAATGTATAAAAAATAAACCGGTATAAGTAATTAATATGAATGTAATCTAAGACATCATTTAAATTGATATATTCAACATACAATAAAATAAAGCAAATTGATTGCCTTTTTCATGAATATTGATTACATTAATTATAAGTTGTTTCTTTCGGCTTTAAAGTTGTTGGTTTTAATCATCTTGCAAGTTAATTTGCGATTCAATTCTTTTATCATGGATGAAGGCCTATTAAGTGAGATTAATGACAGGGAACACAAGTATTTTGTTTTCGAGAATTTCATGGAAAATAAACAATTCAAGTTAGAGGTAGAGAGATTCACTCTCCAATTGTGAAGATTTTCATTTAAGCAAATGAATCTATGTTTATAAATAATTAAAATATTTTTATTATTGGCACTTCATTTTTAATTTCGTATATATTATTTTAATTCCCTATGTATATATATTTTATACATGGTGTTTGATTTTACTTAATTGTAAACGATTTCTTTAAGAATAGAAAAATAAAAACAAAATTAGAAAAACAGCAGAAGTATATACTCCTCGAATTTATCGTATACTTCCACAACATGTTGCCTTTTGTGCTCAGATTCGTCGTATAATGAAGATAATCGAATATAAATTCAGACCTCTTGACAATGAATCATTGAGTCTAAAATCTGATATAGATCTATGATTTTGGAGTAAAAGTCGCATACCACGCTCCATCTACTAAGCCTGTTGTGATTTTGAAGTGCACATACACACGGATAAACAGGCAGTCAAACAACTGACTGAGATGCAGATCTATATTTCTAGTTCTAAAACAATATGCTTAATTTCATCGGTCGAACTGGTTGCGATTTTACTTTCTCGTATACGAAGAGGAAGAATTGTAATCGTCAAAAAATTCTACCTCGAGATTTTGATGAAACTCCATATTTTTGACTTCCCTGAGTCCGAAAAACACAATTTTGGAATTATGTCTGTCTGTGAACACGATAACTCAAAACCGGTTTGAGCTGGACGCAAGAAAATTGATATGTGATCTTTATAAATATTTTTAGATTTCTATCAAATTTTGAACGAAATCCGTCCACGGGAAGTCTGTCTGGCTTTCTGTCCGTGTTCATGTGGACACGCTAACTCAAAAACTTAAATATGTAGTTGGGTAGAATTTGGTACACAGTTTTATCATCAAAATTGCAGATCCGTATCAACTTTCGGTTTCAATCGGTTAGAAAAAAAGAGTTCAAAATTCGTGTTCGGTTTTCTTCATCATACAATGACGCACAAAATGCTCCACATATCGGTGCCCGCTTGGCATATTTTACTCTATCTTGTATTGTTGCCCTTTCATCTTTTTGTTTTATATCATATATTGTTGTTCTTCGCCGTTGTCTTCGAGGGTAATATAAATCTGAGTACTCGTGACATTCTGGGCCTTGCGATGGTCTTCAATGTTTATATGGGGAAGGGTGCGATACGTTTTCCACGGAGTATACGAGAAAGTCTAAGGGATAGCACTCCCGCTCGTTTAGTTATCAACTTCACACGCTCACGAGCGGACATACAGGCTTTCTGTTCCCTGATTTCATTGAAAATTTGATACAGTTCTTTAATTTTGGCTTAAGAACCACATGCCAATTATCATTTTTCTAGCTAGTCCCGTCTTCGATTTACTATGCTTACAGACGGACAGAAATAATACCCAAAAAATGTTTTCTCAAACTCAAGGAGGTTCGAAACGAATGCAGAAGGAATGCTTTTTCATAACGGTTGGTAATCATAATAATATATTTGAAAGGTTTTAAAATAATTTTGAAATTTATTTATTCCTCTTTCAATGTATTACGAGACGCCTTTAACATTTATAATTACAGAATTGATTAAAAATCAAATACAAGATTCGCATCAATAAATCTCGTGCATATTTTTACGATGAGAATAACACTCAATTTTTTTTCACAGAACAATAGATAATCCATATGTGAGAGCTTTTTCATGGTTAACTTCCTTAGCTGAATCCGGCCCGCCTTTTATACATAATAAAACAAAACATCTTGTAAAATATTTTTTCGGACATATGGTTAAACGTTGATAAATGAAGTGTTACAATATCATCATGCTGTCATCTGTCGACTGCAAGAATAACTTCACCTTAAAATACTGATGAATGTCGATAAATATAGAAAATAAGATATTGTATACATTGTATTGTTTAGTATGATATAATATTCAGCATCTTAAAGAATCATTGTTCCAGTGAAGATTTTTTAAATAAAACCTCCAATCGAGTGATATCCTGAGTTAAAATGAGGATTTTTATAAAAAACATTGTTTTTATATTATCTGTGAAAATTTAGTATTTCGGAAATACTGATACTTTGTTACGGTATTCTGTGTTCCTCAGTGCTCATAATATTGTATAACATTGCGCAAATAATATATAATATGCTACTGGGGGGGGGACTGCATTGGAGATTGCATTACCTTCACTTTGTTTATTTCGTGTTCAAAAAAGTTTAAAATACACCGGAAATTGAAAAAAGATAATGACTTTTTTCATTTGCGGTGCAATTTTGAGAAACTTCGATATTTTGTTAAACGCATCTCATAAAGTTGTATAAAAATGCCTACGTTGTAAAACCAAAAATGATTTTTCAAACTCAAGGAGGCCAAACGAATGGAAAAGGAATACTTTTTGTTATAACGTATGCCAATTTTTTTGACGATTACAATATATTAAAATAATTTATTTCGTATAGAAAATGCAAAAAAAAATTCAATCCAAAATTGAAAAAAGAAGATTATGAGTTGATTCATTCGCGGTGCATTTTTGAGCAACTTCATTAAATGCATCTCATAAAGTTGTATAAAAATGCCATTGCCATTAAATAGCTAACTTCATTTATTTCTATTTCACAGAAGGATAGATGTAATACCGAAATGGTTTTTCAAACTTAAGGAGGTCTGAAACGATTATCGAAGGAATGCTTTTGATTATAACGTATGAAGAATTTTTTGATGATTACGATACTTTCACCTTCTTTGTTTTGTATACAAAGATGCAACAAAAAAATTCAACCCGAAACAGAAAAAAAAGAAAATGAGATGATTCATTTCCGGTGCATTTTTGAGCAACTTCTGTATTTTGTTAAATGCATCTCATAAAGTTGCATAAAAATTCCTTTAATATTTCTTATTGGATAGATGCAACACCGGAAATGGTTTTTCAAACTCAAGAAGGTCTGAGAAGAATGTCGAAGGTTTGCTTTTTTAAGAAGGATGTCGAATTTTTTTGACGAATTTTTACCATCACTTTGTTTATTATCTGCAGAAAAAGGGGAAAAATCAAACCGAAAAAACTGAATGGAAAAGATAATGAGATGTTTCATTTACGGTGCATTTTACCTCGTTAAATGTATCTCATAAAATTGCATAAAAATTCCATTAACATTTATTTGCACACTTCATTTATTTCTATTTCTAGGAGCTTTCTTCAAGGTTCAGCACAATTGGTAGATAACAAGAACCGTTTTAATCTATTCGCGTGCAATGAGAGTCAATAAAAAGGCCATTAAATGAAATTAGATTGACTCTCTACCGCATTAAACTGCACTTGGTCTGGTTATTGTGCAGTTTGTATCATTACTTGTGATTCATTATCTTTCCTTTTTCGTGAAAAGATAACTAAATAGTGCTTATTATCTAGACCATTAACTTGAAAAGAAGTAAATAACTGTTACTGTGTATTGTTTTGGAATTCATTGAAATTTTTAGAACATTTTAAAGTTTTATAACTTTTCTTTACTGATTAATTTCTACTGACGAGAACAAGGGATTTTGCAACATAAAAAGCTTAATTATCCTCTTTTTTAGAAAAATAAATTCATTGACGCAGGAAACTATTCTATAGGAAAACAGATAACCGAAGTGATGTTAGATTTACCTGAATGTAATAAATTTGTGATATTTAAATTTAGTCTTCGCGTGCATTAACCCTCCAAGCAGCTGAACTGGCATTTTCCGTTTTTCATGGTCAGTACAGAAACAAATAATTGATGATTATATGCATATTTTCTTATAATTTCATTGCTAAAATATTCTTAATATTTTAGAGATATGATTAACTATTAAAGAAAGATCTGTTCATTAACTTTAAAAACTAATTTTTCAGACCTTAAAATATTTGAACCAAATAATTGAACCCTTAGAGAGGTAATTCAAAAATAAGTGAAATATTATTTTGAAAATGCATCTAACAAATTTGAGCTTTGCACAGCTGCCAATGTCACCAGAATGGCCTTATTGCTAAAAGTTTCTTTTAGAGCAGACAAATGCAGTCCCAGAAGAATTATTTTCTCCCACTTACTGACTGATACAAATTCTGTTTTTCGAAGTAAATGTGGTTATACTTGTCCCAGTGAAAATAATCTACTTTTCCTCTTATTACCTTAATGATAGCTTAGGACCACTGTGGCCTGGTTATAAAGTCTCGGGTTTACCGTTGCGGATTTCACTTTCAGAATCCAATTCTAACAATTGCCCGTCATGTTTGTATGCGTGGTGCACATTAAATATGACGTCCAGCGTCAAACATCCTTCCATTAGTGAGGTGTGGAAATTTTGTTGAGGGAGGGCTGGATCAGGTCTCATCCTCTTCCTCTTACCAAGATTTGAAATTACGAGGATTGCCCTCAAACAGCCCTCATATATATACAGAATTATTGAATAAAAATAACCTCTAAGTATTTCTTTTTCAATAGAATTCGGCTTGCATTCATTTCTTTATGGATAAATGACAGACATTCATGATTTCCGATCCAATATAAATCCAGTTGAGTTTTAAACCTTCTTTATAATGCATGTAAAAGGTCGCATAAAATGATTTACATGTATTCCATTATTAATTTTAAGATTAATTTTGGGTCAAATCTCTGAATTTACTTTTAAACCGAAAGCGTCAAATTACTTCTATTGCTCTCTGGGTCTAGAATATTTTAAATTGCATCGTTAAGAGGTGGCATTTAAAATAAGGCACAGGAAATCTATTATTTTTCTTAAGTCAAATCTGGTTATTATCTGTAATTAATAAGAAAATTCTGCCATAAAGTACCATTTGTACTATTTTGTACTATTTTCATAACAGCATATATTAAGCCGAAAGTTATTTTAATTTGGATGTCTATGAAAGTAATGCTTTTTGAACTAATGCTTTTTTTCTAATTTTTCTTTTTCCTTGCTTCTTTTAATGCTTTTCTTTACAAGCATAAATTATAAATGTGAATAAATAAACAGATTTAACGAATCTTCTCTTCTTCGAATGGATATAGTTAATATTAGCGCAATGTAACTTTTCCAGATAATATGTTATTTCTTTAAGATACCTGTATTTAAAAGAATGCGTCATTTCCATTATTTTCGAGAAAATGTTAACTTTAAGTAAACAAGAATAAAACGTAAAAGAAATATTTAACAAAATTATCAATGATATTTTCAGAACCAATAGTTTTTCAGAGCATAAACGTCTTCAAAACTCCCTGTTATGACAATAAAGGATGTCTATGCAATGCCACAAGTGACGTAACTCATTGAATTAATCGCCGCCCATCTATCTCCCACGCAATAATTACGAAATGACTCTCTCTTCACCGAAAGTCGCAACACCACAATAAATCTACAGCGTCATCAGATATCGCTCTACTCATCCACAATATCACGCGCGATAGGAGCTCATCGACGTAAGAGATGTAGATTTATCTCCGTCTCGATTCCTCTTGTTCTACTATTGATTGGAAGCAACGTGAAAGCTAAAAGGTCGCTACGCGCAAGGAATCATGGTTCTAAACTGTTTGCTTTCTGCACGCTTTTATTTAATTTAACTTCTTTTATTTTTGTAAAGGTGGAATTTTGTAATCGGTTTTACTGATATACTGACATCCGGTAAATTTCCACATTTAAGTGTTGCAATACAATATTTTAATATTTTCAGATCGATTGATTGATTAATTTTCACTAATCGATTAATCTATCAATCATTATTCACCATTTTAATAGTTGATATAAAATACTTATTGTTAATAATTATTTTAACAATAAAGAAACTTATGGTTAAAATAATTATTAAATTTAAGTATTTCTGTTAATTATTATTAATTAATAGTAATAATTATAATAACGGATTATGAAATTACGAGACTTAAGTATAAAATATTAAAGTGTTTTAGGAGAAACGCATATTATTGTGTCATAAAGAAGAAAATAATCTTCGATCAGAAATTGGGACATCAAAAGAGAATTTACACACCCTGAGGCAATGAACTCAAAACTATATGAAAAGTGAACCGCAATGAATATCATAGCAAAGAAAATGTTTAAACGCTTATTAAAAATTAAAAATATATTATAAATGAGATTTAAAACGTAATTTTCTTAGATTATTTATATCCGTGCCTCATGTTTCTACGATTTTCTTATGATATCCATATTTTCGAAAAATAAAATTATTTTCCACCTTAAACCAAAAACTTTCTATTTTTATTATTACTTTCAGGTATAAGATATACATGTGCAGAAACAAGAAAAATCGTCAAAAAAGTTTTGACATCGAGACTTTCATGAATATCGAAGTTTCAGATTTTGTTAAGTCTGAGCAAGACAAGTTTGAAATTTGATCCTATGCGTTTGTCTACCTGTGTGTATATGCTTGAATGTGTTAACTAGTCAAATAATAGAAATATAAATTAAAAGGTAAAAAAGTATAAATAAGAAACAGAAGATTTAAACAAAAAACGATAACAATACACCTTTTTGCGTGCTCAACGCAACAGCATCAACAAAAAAATTGCAACAATTAATATTTAGAACACATAAAATAGAATTTAGAATGTAAAAGAGATTGATTATTCAAAATGGGAGGAATGGATAAGAACCCGAATGACGAACTTTTTCATGCTATATAATACTAAGAGTTTTTAATTAAATTTTAATTAATTTTTGACAAATTAATTTATAGTTAATATCTTTTTTAAATTTTGCTAATTATAACTGTTAACTAGTCAAAGCAACTATCCAGATGGATGGAATTTGTCAAGGAGTAGTTACACCAAAATTATAGTGATTTAGTTGTCAAATCCAACCAAAGAGAAAAATCATTTTTGCTGAAAATATACTTCATATCATTCCTTCACAAAGTATTTTACGTTCGATTTAAGAGCGTATATGAGAAAATCGAAAAGGAAGTATATTGTTTAGTGAATAAAATGAAGCACATTTTAAACACATGATGAAAAATAATCCTTCCATTGTGTTATACAATTAAATGTCCTCAAAATACTCTGATAAATATCTTTTAAAAATATGTAAAACTAAGATTTTGACATTGACGAGTTTTGAATTAACAACTTTCAATTTTCTCAAAGTAACTTCAAAAACTCTTATCTAAAGAAAACAACTCAAATTAGCTTAAAATTGTATATATATTCTATATAGAAAATTCTTTGTAATACTTTCATTTTATGTGAATAGAAAAGCTTATGGCAAAAATAAAAGAAAAAACTCTGAGAGAGAGAGAATGAGTTCCACCTTATCTTACCGGGGGATTTCAACAAAAATTGGATACAGATCAACATATTTGATGTGAGGTCTAAAAGTCAAGTTATTACATTCCCATACACAATGGCAAACAGGCAAATGCACTGACATAATTATCATTAACATTATTATTTTTGACTTAGTGTGATATGAAATGTCGAAATTCATCATAATAAAGTTGCATTTTTTAAAGATTACAATGATTTTTGTGTATATTTAGTACGTGACAAAGCGAAGAAAACCGAATTTACCAAAATAATTTTAACATTAGCGTCTCATAAACTTTGAGCGAAAAGTTTATTTCCATTTTAATAGACAAATATTTTGTTTACATTTTTAAATATACGTAGTTATTTCATTTATTAATCTGAGTTTTATCTACGCTTTCTCTGTATAACCGAGAAAATTTTACTTGTATTACGAAATTATTAGCTATCTTTTTTGATAAAATAAAGAGAATTTGGGATTTAGTCTTATTAATGGCGATAGAGAACTTACGATTGCCTTACATACCGGCCCAATCATTCTAACTTCATGTAAAAGTAACATCTTTATGTGGCAGCATCAGACAAAAATCGAGGGAATATTTTTTTTTTATTTTACCTAGTGATTGGATGTGGTCAATGGACTCGAATCAAAGAAAACACAGTTGATTTTTTTTTATTGTGGATGTCTTTTCATGCCATACAAATGATAATCAATATTCGATGCTCCATCAGGAAAACAATGCTTATATTTTTTCCTGTCATATATTTTCACGTCACGCAGATGGTAATCAATATCAAGTGGTTGCTTTTCCCCATTTTCCGTGATAAGAACGAATCTTGGAGTCGTAAGTATAAAAGCTTTTGTTTTGTCAGCCCGATCCTCCTACAATGAGTTCTGAGTAGCAATAAAATTTTGAGAGGAAGCAAGAAATTGTCAGCGAAATATATCTCATCTTATCGATCATTCAGTTCATGACCTATTTTTGCTGGCATTGCCTTGCATTTTCTGCTTACGGAAGAGAAATTTGAGGCAGCAAGTTACAGACCTGTGTCCACTATGCACAGTTTTCTTTACAGAAATACTCTATTTGTATTTCAAACAACTGCTTTAATAATTCACTATCAGTTTAGCAGTGATTAACAATAGAAGGCAGACATATGTACGATTTTTAAAAAATAGAATAACTTATAACTGCAAACTAAAAATGAGAAATTCAGTGAAACATTTTATATTATAAATTTTAATGGAAGTCAAGGCTGACATTAATTACTATTTATTTTAACAAGATGTTAAAGAGTCCGAAAGAATACAGACCTGTGAAAAGAGTCGTGCCTTATCATTTTTCTACGAATAACCATTTGAGGTCACGATCCGTTGCTTTTATGAAACCTATTTTTAAGTAATCAAACGTTCTATTTTAACCGTTAAATCTGTAAATGTTGTTTTCCTGCGTAAGTACTTAAACAGTCGCGAAACTTTCCCAAAGTAACTAATTTCTCAGGTCTGTGAACAGATTCATGGCATTATCATTTTTCTTCGAGTAACCATTTGACGTCACGATCTGTTGCTTTCATGAAACCTATTTTTAAGTAATCAAAAGTTCCATTTTAACCGTTAAATCTGTAAATGTTGCTTTCCTGCATAAGTATTTAAACAGTCGCGAAACTTTTCCAAAGTAACTAATTTCTCAGGCCTGTGAAAAGATTCATGGCATTATCATTTTTCTTCGAGTAACCATTTGAAGCCACGATCCGTTGCTTTTATGAAACCTATTTTTAAGTAATCAAACGTTCCATTTTAACCGTTAAATCTGTAAATGTTGTTTTCCTGCGTAAGTA
>BGPR01000216.1:386318-413292 GCA_013235015.1 Araneus ventricosus | reverse complement strand
GTAAATGTTGTTTTCCTGCGTAAGTACTTAAACAGTAGCGAAACTTTCCCAAAGTAACCAATTTCTCAGGCCTGTGAAAAGATTCATGGCCTTATCGTTTGTCTTCGAGTAAGCAATTGTGGTCAGGACAGACCTACAGATTTTATGAATCCCATTTTTAAGTAACCAAACGTTCCATTTTAACTGCCAAATCTGTAAATGTTGTTTTTCTGCGTAATTACTATATCAGCCGTGAAATTTACCTAAAGTGACTGCGTTATTTCTCGAACGGGAACATTTTTTTAAATGCTAACTTGCAGAAAGAGTTTAGAAACGCCACTTTTGGTATTTTTCAAAATATTAATGTGCGAAGCAAGGTGTATGTATTACGTAAAACACATAAGACAATAGAAATATATAGATTTTTTTCCTGATGTTTCAAACTTCTACCAATTTACCACTGAAATATTTTAAGAAAAGTAACCATTCTTTAAATTACTCTTTTGAGAGTCATTATTTCTCAAACAAAAAGTAAAGGATAAGACCAAAAGTTTTTACCTTTTCAAAAATTCATATCAATAATTAAAGAGAGAATTTATACAAAAAGCTTCTAGTCTTACCAAATTAGTTTTCAAATCAAAATACGTTGAAATGATGAAATGTCGATTTTTACTCTATAATGAAAATGTCCAGTATATTCTTTGGATACTTTATGTATATATCCTTTGATTTTTGAAGTACATATCAACTATAAAGCCAGAACGCATATTTTTATAAAGTAAATACGTTTGCTGGCTTTAAAACATATTATCTAAACACATATTATTAGTTAAAGTAAGCAAAATTCATATGGGAAAATTCGAAATATTTATTTTTATTGCTTTGAAAACATCTCATTATTTTAAACTAATAGAACAAAAATTTTATTTATCAGTATACACATATTTTCCTTAAAAATAGTTTAAACCTTATCAAAAACTAACAAAATATAGTTGTGTATCACAACTTTTTAATGCTTTATCTCTCAAGGATTATTAGATTTTTTTGTGTGAAAATGAAATTCCTTTCAAAATGGATTATGTTTTAGGTAATATATAAAGCTCTCACATAAAGAACCTATAATTCCGCATAAAATAACGACTTAGTAAATAAAAAAAGACTAAGGCTGCTTTCAGAAGAAAAATTTAAAATCTTAAGGCGTTCCATGCTTTGATATATCGATAGAAAAAACTCTATAATATTGTATTATAGTGCTCTTTCTTTCTCATATTCTTCAGTGCTGATAGGAATTTAGTGTCTCAGTGCAAAATAATGTTTCAGAAGGAACAACCAAGAATACTCAGAAAGATGACTTTGGTTTAGAATGAAGTATCGTCTATAACATAGATGCATGCAACAATTCTAATGCAAAACACAATGAAAATCTTTTTACCATGCATACAACAATCTATATTGCCCTTAATTACTTTCAAGTTGTTTGTACTATAAATTTACTAAAGTATTTTGTAACAAAAAAATCGTCTGATGGATGTACGTGAATGCAGTCCAACAAGCACGATAATAAAAAAAATGACTCTTTATTTGACGAATATTCTAGAAAAACAAAAAGTAGCAAAGGTAACAAAACTAAGTGGCACTTTTATAAATTAATAACTCAAACAGGCAGCAGATTACTAATAAATATTAGTCACAGCACTTTTAATAGCGCTCAATATCTTCACCAGCTTAAACTGCCGACAAAAATCCGACTGATACACTATTGGTTTTAGAGCTCGCTTTTTACACCTTTGCCAACTGGAAGCAACGTCACTTTCTAATCTCTCGAAGTTTCTTAATATTTCTGCTCCTAGTAGAGATTTGGTCAAATTTCTTGTATTTTTCAGAATGTTTGTTATGTCACCAAAGTCGCCAAATCACAAAATTGTCGCCAAGGTCGGAGTTTATTAGCTCGGCTTCTAGTAAAACCCCTGTAAAACTCTCTTTCCTGCCATACAATTAACATGTTAGGAAAACTTTACAGCTTTGTAACAATATTTATGTTCAGTTTTCCTGATTTATAGAATTTAATAATTGACAAATAGAAGTGAATTTTGATTAATATGAAATGTTCGTGCAGTTATTAATCGCTTCATAATTGCTGATAAGTAGTTAAAATATGTTTAGTTCTATTGCTATTGAAAAAATGTTTTGTGAAATCCGCGAATTTTTTCCGATCTTTAAACAGATGAATTTTGAGAGAAAAAAATAAGTAAGCAATATAAGCAAAGCATATAAAATTAAATAAGCAATACTCATTTTTCTAGGTTGTTTTATGAGACTGTATTAGCCTGGTAAAAATGTCTGTGCTTCGAGACTAGAGGGTTCTGGGTTCGAAACCAAAGATCCTCCCTGAATGTGGGCTTACAGCACGTTAACACAATAGTCGCCACGACTAAGTCTGAAATTCGAACCATCTATATAATTAGATGATTCCATCTCTTATCTACTTTAGAGGAGGGGTCATATGATAGCAGGTATGAATCGTTTTTGATCGCCGTGTGAATCGTATTTGATTCACGTGGCGATTAACATGTTAAATCTGATGGCGAAAGTCAAGCATCCTTCCGTTTATGTTGCAAGGAATTTTGGAGAAGGGGTATCGTAGTTGTCGTCTGACCAGGGTTCAAAAGTACCCTCCCAAAAAATCCCACATGACGATCTCAAAAGAGATGATGCCATAGCTAAACCAAGCTGAAATAAGAATGTCTTGCATCAAAGCTTTCAGGTGTCCTCAGGAACAACAATCAAAGCAGGATAGTGTCTGTCATACTCTAGAGCATAAAGCCCATTGATTCTTTATTCAAATGTATCCAGATAGCAATTTTAGTTTGCAACAAGTTTGACATGACAAGAGTGCAAGTTTGCAACAAGTTAACGCAAGCTTCGAAGTCACCATCGGACGAACTGGCAGAAAGATTGCCACGTCAAACTCATTCCAAATTATAGCAAAAACAGAGTACGAACACAACTCGGATTAGAACTGGCGACCTACTGGTTCAGAATCTGACGCGCTAACCACTGGGCCAATTAAACGCCGAGAGGAGAAGATAGATTTCGCTAATACATCGTTCGATTCGAGTAGTATGCGATTTATTTTAAACTGTTTTCTTGATTTCATTAATTTTTTGAGTTGAGAATATGATTTGAAGTCAAAGAGAGAGCGATTTTCGCTAATAACTACGTTTTGCTAGTAGAATAAATTATGAAATTAGAGTTCAAAAGTAATTACTTTAAAATGGGAAAAAATGTATAAGTTTATTTTTCAACAAACATTGACTGTTTTTTCGGTTTAAATTTATTTATAAACGTTAAAATTTCAACATTAAGAAAAAGGCGATATAATTTTCTTTAAAGTGCGAGTGTTATATTTAGTAAAAAGATGGCAAATGCTTCAAAAATTTTTTTTTATAAAAAAGTTAGTTTTTTTACAAATTATCATTGATTTATTGAATTAATAAAAAGAAGGACGGTCTAGGAATGCTATTAAAAATCGGATGTTTTTTTAAAAAACAGAGACAAAGATAATTATCTTTTTGTGCTAAGCTCGTTTTGCAAACGTGAGGTTTGTCACGGCGAACTTGTGGCAAGTTTGCATTACAAGGAGGTGGCGCTATTTTTCACGGCGAACTTGTGGCAAACGCGTTTTGCAAGCGAGGGTGGCGCTAGTTGTCACGGCGAACTTGTGGCAAGTTCGTTTCAAGTTTGACGCGTCAAATTCGCCTTGACAAGATAATATCAAGTCAAAATCAAACTTGCTGCAAACTTACGTGCTATCTGGGTAGTGTTCAAACATTGCTAACATTATGATTGAAATGACTAAAGGCTTTATCGTGTAGAAACCTCATTTCTCATGACCGATTTGAAAGGAACATGTTGTTTATCGAAAAGTTTTCGCTGAAATATTAGTTATCTCTTTCCATCTAGTGTTTAAGCATATTTTGGATCATTAAGTGGCTTCTTTAATATCATAATAAACATTCACTGCCCGTCTTTGTGTATCCGATTAATTGTTCAACGCCATCTACAGCCTGAAGGTGACATTTCGAACAATGCATATTTAAGTTATCCCAGTTCGATTTTGAGTAATATGTCCCTTTCAGGCATTTTAATCGGTCGTGCTGAAACATATTAAACTATTTTAGGATTCATCAAAATATTTCCTTAAAATTTCAGAAATTATTGGTGCACTACTTCTTTTCGCATCATTTCCAAAAATTCGATTCGATTTTTAAAAATTTAAATTCAGACTTAGTATTTATGAAGTATAATGTTTTCCTTTATTAGTCTCGTATTTTCTTAAGTTTTTTAATCATCATTCAAACCATCTATTAACAAAAGAAGCTTAGAGCAAAAATAATTAAAATATGCCAAGTCTCGAATCGTTGTTACAAATAAAGAAACCAAACGAATAGAAATATCTATTCAAATTAAATGTTGGTGTTATGCTTGATTGAGATCAGAAAATGAAATACCAAGTGTTGGCAGGCGCTTGACAGGCTGTACGAGAGACGGAAATAAAAGAAAGACGAAATTGGACGATTGAAAGGGAAGGAGAGAAATAGAAATATGTAAACACATCACTGAGGAAAGTATAATTATGTGAATAACGATACAATATTTAATAAAGTAGAATTGTCAAAACTTGTAAATATTGAACTTGTATTAACGTTATAATTAATGATTTAATGTGGTTAAAAAACGGCTTAATAAATCAACACTTCTTGACGCATAGCAAAAATAGTGATATGTATCTTTTTAGTGTAAAGCAGTCGGAAATTTGTATTTTTTCCTACTTTGGAAATGTACTACACCCTGTAATTTGTTATGCTTTATAATTTTAATCGAATAATACGATGCAATTATGCACATTTGCATTATTCTCCCTTTATATTTCTGTCTCGACAAATCACAAGTTAAACTGAATTTTATGTTGCAGACTGAAGTTGAAAAGCAGATTGTGTGTCAATTTAAAATGTAAAATGAATGCATTTTTAAGTGTATAACTAAATTTGTAAAATAATAATATCGAAAAACAATACTTTGAGCAGCTGAAACCAAATTTTTACATAAATTGCACTTATTACAATATAATAGCTTAAATATTTATTAAAACTTATTGCTGATAATATGTAGTGAATTAAAATATCCATTTCCACAACACAAGATGGGAGAAACAGTTTTATTTGTTTCAGGCATAATTTACAAAACATCAAAGTTTAATCATTTTAATTTTATGCTTCCGCGCAATTTTATGCTTTATTATTCCGCGTAATTTATATCGAATAAAAACTAAAACTCTTAAAAGCAAAGCAATACTATAATGCTGGTGTTAATTTAAAATAAAATAAAATAATTTTCTCCAGTAATTAGACAAAATACAACCAATAAAATTTTAGAATGACATAAACTTTTAGATTTTTATTTAATTTTCTTGTTTATTCTCCTTTTAGAAGCTACAGATTAGTTTCAGCGGCCGGGACACTCTTTGCAAGTCTGAACTGCGCTCGGATCACAAGGATGACACATGAGCAGAGCATGCATCTGTTTTCTGAAATTCCGCGCCATATCTGCGATAGGACATTTGAACCTGAACGACAGATTAACCCTTAATGGCACACGGTTGTCTTTGAGCAACATACCCAGTTTTGCCGTCTAAAATCTTGAGAATAAGACTGAAACTCTAATGCCTTTTGTTGCCAATAGTGTATGTACTGAAATTGTTATTAAATCAATTTACAAAAAAAGTAAATTAATGTTTTTCACTTGAGGCTGAATCTTTTTAGCTTCGTTTCTAGGCTTGAGAACACTATATTTTATTCTACTATGCTGAAGGAAATTCCCTATCCATATTATTTTATTTATTACTAGCTGATACGCCCGGTATTGCTCCGGATTAAAATAATTTCATGTCTAATATTTTTAATGTAAAAACTACTATTATATAAAATATTTTCATACACAATATCCTTTTAAACGTTTGAAAACGCCCTGAAATGTTTTTTAAAAATTAAAATGAAAATATCAAATGAAACAGAAGATTTTTTAAAAAGCGCCGATAGTCAATTTTCTTTATAAATTATAAATTATTTGTTATATATATACTTCAAATTTTCTTAAAAAATAATGAAGTATAAGAAAGGTTTTAATGAATATTTTGAAACAATTAATTAAATAGTTAATTTTCATTAATTGAAATCATGAAAATAAACGAAATCAAGAGTTGTTACTAATATAAATTATTTATCGTCGTTGTGAATCATCTACTTTTAAAACTTTCATCTAGTGTTCTTTCAAAATTCTGCTAGTGTATTCTGGCAGCAGTTCTTCGCATTATTCTACATCTTCATCAATAAAAAATATTGGTACAAATTGTGTATAAAATTAACTTTGAAAAATTTTTTTTAAAGAGAGAAACAAAGTGTAAGGAAATGAAATTTGTGTCACTAATAGGCTGATAATCATTAATAATTTAATAAGGTGTAAAATTTGTTTCTCCGAATTTTTTAATAAACTGAAATTATAACTAACTTTTGAACTTTGAAAAATTGTCATTTATCTTTCTCTTGCCTTAAAATACTAGGTACTTCCTTGAAAGTCTTGATAAAATCAAAATAAGTCTTGAAAATTAAATATTTTCGAAATGTAATTTTTTTTAGTTTGAGGTATAATGTTTATGCCAATCCACACTTAGGCAGACTACTGTGCGTTTCAATAATGGATGGTAAAAATATACAGCATCAGTCGTTGAATAATACATTTTGAAAAAAATTGTGAAAATTGAAGAAAAAATTGCACGAAAATAATAAATAGATAAAGAAATACAAAATAACCAGAAATATCGAAAAGAAAAGACAGAGTAGTTCAAAGTCTCACCGTTGCCTAGTAAAGAAGAATCTATAAATTTCCTTCAAAATCGTATGCTTCAATTCAATAATTTAATTAATTAAATTTTGAAAAATTAATAAAAATTGAATTGAAGAATTGCACAGAATTAAAATTAGTATCAATGGAAAGGTAAAAGTTTGAACTTTAAGATGATTTAAAAATATTTTTTTGTGGAACAATTTGCTCCAAAGTTACTTTGGAAAAATGGTTTCGGTTAATTTCTAATTAACTGACTGTTTAATTGACTTTGGGACTTTGAAAAGTTGACAGGTATCTTCCTCTTGCCTTAAATAATAAGTGTGTAAAATTTGGTTGAAATCGGTCCAGTGGTTTAGGAGGAGATGTGGAACATAGCCACACATATCCACATACACACATACTACAATGACGTTTATTATTTTAACAAAATCCGTCTGTATTTGACATTATAGAATTTTATCAAGAACTTTTTTCTTAAATAAAGTTCAGTGTTGTCAGTTGTAACAAACTGTTTTTTGCCCATAAACCATACTTAAAACAAAATAGGATTTTTTAAAGATTTTCCCATGTTTTATTCGAGAAATGAAAGTCAAAAAACATTCTAAAATCAATTTTTTAAAATCGAGCTTTTAAGGATTAAATGCATCTTTGACCCACATACAGTGTGTAGCCAGTCTCGAACCAGCGATCCTCCAATCCAACAGCTGAAACTCAGGGTTCTAAGATTTTACTGCGCTGCTATAAAAAAGCACTGAAATTATTTTTACTAACGAAATTAAATAATGTATTTACTTTCAGATATATTTGTTTAAAAATTTAGCTAAAATAAACTAAGTTTACGAAACCAGATAAAGATAAGAATTAGTTTCATTCAGTTTTACTAAAGACTCGTTTTGAAGCTTCACAAGGGCTATTTTGAGACGGACCTCGCAATTTTGAACCAATGTCGGATGACGAAGGTGACACCTGATTCAGCACACCCTCTTCATACTTCCTCGCCACACCAGTGGAAGGATGCTTCTTCCTAGGAGTCAGGTTTAGCATGCACCAGCCCCATACACTCGCCGTAAGCAGGAATCGTGTTGGGAACCTGGAACCCTCCAGCCCTGAAGCTGAGACCTTCCCCCAATCCATGGCGGTCCGAGAAAAAGAGAAGAAATACAGTAGAACCCAAGGAATCCGAACATATTTTTAAAATTTTCTGAAGCTTTTTTACTTTCTCGTATACGAAGAACACAAAGAGAAAGTATTGTAATCATCAAAAAATTCGAACTTGAGATTTTGACGAATCTCCACGTTTTAGACCTCCCTGAGTCCGAAAAGCACAATTTTGGAATCATGTCTGTCCGTGTGTCTGTGAACACGATAACTCTAAAACTATTAGAGATAAAGGGATGAAATTTGGTATGTGAACTTGACACATAATTTGTAGGTTTCTGTCAAATTTTGGACAAAATACGTCTACAGGAAGTCTGTCTGTCTATCTGTCCGTGGTCATGCGAACACTATAACTCAAAAACTTAAATAGCTAGATAGATAAAATTTGGTACACAGTTTTATCATCATGAATGTAGGTCCGCATAAAATTTTGGGCCAAATCCGTGAAAGGGTTGACTGTCGGTCTGTATAATTTACTTTTGAAGAGAATCTGTTATCTCCACACGCATGCGTACTGGAAGCAATCTTCTGCTCACGCGAAAGGAACGGAATTTCATTACGGAGTAGCGAATTACGTCAGTTTGTCCTTGAGCCGGTAAGAGTGGAAGTGTGTGATGCATGCATTTTATTCGGTACGCATCTCTTTGAATTGGATTCTTCACCTAGATATTTTTCAATCACTATAACGAAAAACCTTCTGATAGCCATTGGATTCTGGATAACAGTAGGTTTGAATTTTTTTAGCCACGCGGGGGAATTAGAAACGGCACCTTTTTGGGGAAGTATGCTAGAAAGTTTAGTGGAGAACACTCCCGCTGGTTATTGAAGAATGAAGGAAAAATAATAATTACGAATCAGAAACAAAGCTAATATTTATTTCTGCCTGAAAAGAAGCATTCGAATTAGTCTTTAAGAATGAATACAACACCTTAATTAGTAGAAACAAACTCATATATTTTCTTTTTACCCTCAACTTGTTTTCCACTGTACCGTGCGAATCACCTCGTGCTTTTTCCGTACGCCTTCACAGAGCTCCCAGGTCAATACTCTACTGCATTTGGTATATCAAGAATATTTTACTGATTTTCCCGGATAATCCGAATTTCCAGGAATCCGAACAAAGATCAGCCCCAATTTTTTCGGATTCCCGGAGTTCTTCTGTAGCATAAAAAGCTTGAAACCAAATATATTTCATTGTTGTGGAATTCTTTATCATGACTTTTGCTTAGCCGAACAATAATTATGGCTATCCACAGATCATGAAAATATTGAATGTTCATGGATTCAACATATTTGTAATAAACCCAGTACAGCTGAAACTAAACACTACGAAAACTAGATAGTGAACTCATTTCTAGTGATAACACTCTCACTACGTGAAAAGAAAGTTAATTTAAAATGAACAAGACGGTTGAATAGAAAGCCGTAATCTCCTTATTGCTTTTTCCTTCTCTTCTCCCCTACATCTCGAAATAGACCAGATATCGACCTGCTTCTCATGAACTATATTCCGGCAATTCGCATTCAACAGAAAGAGTTGAAGTGGAAAAGCAGATTATCCTGGAAGTCCCGAAGCACGCCATGTCCTTGACATTGATTGCTCTCAACAGCGCCAGAAAGAAACCAAGGCCAAGGTTGCTGAATAACGACAACAGAGAAGTTAAAGATTAAGTTATTGTTAATAAAGTTAGTTCAGAAGTCTGACTGTCTGAAACGTTACAATATCTGACCTTCAATGAGGAAAAATGTCACCAGCAAAGGATTTCAGCGATAAATATTAAGAAATAAAAGCAACAGTTTGTGTTTGGTTTGATGCAACTTGATTATTAAGGTTGAGGTGAAAATTGCAGTTAGAACTTTTGATAGTTTTAACTAAAACTTTTGATAGCCTTAAGTAGATATTTATAACCATAGATAGAACGGAAGGAAAACTTAAAGCAGAGGATATATAAAATAAAAGCAACAATGCGTTCTTTATTTTTGCTGCAAGCGGTTGAACGCTTTGATTCAATCGTAGTTTAAATTTAAATTATGTTTGAAGTAACGCACTTTTTATCAAGACAGATTAAATTTAACTTGTTACACAATGTATTTCTCATTGCAGCTGTAAGCAGTTAAATGCTTTAACCCGTTAACCTCCCACGTCCTACTTATAGGACAGTTGCATTTCACTTCAGTGGCTGAGCCGAATGCGCTCTATCGTTTATTTTTTGCTTCTTAGTGTTGCAAAGTTGTAATGTCGCTTTCCTGTCCCGCCAGTCTTATGGTTTCGGAGGGAGTTTTGCAGGGGTAAGTATGGAATAACGGACATCGGCCTTTGTGGGACCCTTGACCTTGGCGACTATTTTGGCGACAAATAGATGATTCCAGAAAATGCGACCCTTTTCTCGATATCTCTATTAAGAAAGGGAATACGCTTGAATATACGAGACAACTCCATGTGTCGTCACGGCCTGTCGGAGAGAGGACCGCGTTTGGATCAGAGGCAGTAGTGTTGATCCATTGGGAGCGACTTCAGATTTTCGTCCGCAGTGCGAACTAGGAAGCTGCACTGTAAAAAATATCCGTTTTTCTCCCGGACTTTTTCCGTATATTTGACGGTTTAAAGCTGTTTTGTTGACAAAACGGTTTTTCACCGTTTTCCGCTCCAGCCATAAACAGTTATAAACCGCCAATGTTCCATTTTTTTTTTCATACGGTATTGCTTTCCGTACGATAACTTTCCCTTTTCTTAAATGTAATTTTATTTCATGTTTTTAATAGGGTTCCATCTCCGCTATAGTGGAATAAGTGAATGTATTGACTTTAATTATGCATTAACAAAAAAAAATAATAAATAATTTAGGAAGAAAATATATATCACCACTAATACTTTTTCTAATTTTCAAAATAAGCTTAGAATTTTGAAGAATAATGTAGCTTTTACCATTTTGCGAAAAAAACTTAATTTCATTCGATTCAGAATCATCCATTTTCCATATGAAACACGTATCATTTAGTAAGAAAACTGACACATTAAAAAACCTCTTTATTTAAAACAAAGAAATAAATGAAATATCATATTAAACAGGGCATGGTATAACTGTTTATACATGTTGCAGTAACCTCTTGTCACTCATAAAAGCTAACCTAAAACACGTGTTCTGGTAATAGTTGATTTTTATACCATTAGGTGGCGCCACTAGAGCTATAGTGACTTTAAAACTCAAATAGATTATTGTTACCATATAGCATGAAGTCCCCGGTGGTCTAATGGTTAGAGCGACTGCCCTCTAACTCTATGAACGCGGTTTCGATCCTCGGCTCGGAGGAGTTAGAGTTTTGTCAACATCTTGCATCGAAATCGTCCAAGTAAGTTCAATTAAAAATTAGTAATTAATAATTAAGCCTTGATTAATTAATATTCCTAATTGATAATACATATCAGCACGTTTCAACTCGAACAGAAGAAGAAAAACAACTCAACTCAGTCGATGACGTCACTTACTTCGATTATCTAATTTTTACTGAGAAACCGTGATCTCATACGGTAAAAAACCGTTGTGACTACGGATTTACTTCGTAACTTTTACGGTTTTGCACAACCAACCCAGCTGCCAGTTTAAAACCGTAAATTTTACGGGATTTTTTTTACAGTGTGGTGAGCTGAGCGCTATTGAAAGTGCAGTTATTGTCGTTACTAGTTATTTGCTGACTGTTTGTATTGCTAAATATGAAAGTTCTGAACTGTTATTACCTGTGAATTGTTGTCTGCTTACGTTGCTAATCTGTGCAAGAACTATTGTTTCCTGTACCTGTGCTACGTGTTTTCCTGCATATTTTTGAATAAACCTTCATTCTCCATTATCCTGCGTGTTGGACTGTTTACACCATACACCCACAGAAAGACTTTTGCAACACTATCAAGTCAACATGCATTCCCAAACTTCTACGCAGTTTTCAACAGCACAAATTTTTCGATTTTTCATTTGATTTATTTATGAGGTAATGCAAGGTATTAGAAAGTGATTTTTTATATTTCTCTATATTTTAAAATTCTTTAATATTTATGCAAAAAAATTAAAAAATTTTTTTGAGATTTTTAAAAAGTTTTCTAAAATTATTAAAAAGTGCCCGCCCCAATTTTTTTCTCCGATTTTAATTTTACTTCACAGCTGACTTAATCTTGGTGTTTTAAACATAATTTAATGGAAATTTCATGAAATCTATGTTTTAAATTAATTTTGGCGTTAATGGGTTAATTTAATTAGAGATTGAATTTGAGTGTTATTTAATGCAGCAAAAACCAGAGCTGTCCATGCTGCGCCAAATAGGCGGTAGAGAATTTAATTAGAGAAATATTATTGTGGAGAATATAAATTCTTTGATTACAAAGTCCGTAACTAATAAAACCAAAAAATATAATAAAAACAATCATCCAAGTTAATGTAATTGGCAAAGTAATTTTTACAGAAAGGCACAAGTTTAATTTAATAATACTTTCTGAAAAATAAATTTTAAACTTATCCAAGGGAACTTACGCTAAATCTAGTGTTGTCTATTGAGATCTTTGATTATGTATACTAGTTAGTTTGATACAATCTGGATGGATATCATTTAAACCAACGAATTATCTTGAGTTTCAGTTCATTAATTTTTTAAACTGATACTGTTCATATAGAGAGCTGATTATCCAAATTAATTAAAATTTTAATCGAAAAGCTTAGAAAAAGAGTTTAAGATTATAATTTGGGATATATCAATTGTCCGATATTATTTGAACTTTGTGTCAGTTTACCAAATTAGTCAAGTACGTCATATAATATAAATCACATATAAGCATTTTATCTGAGCAATAACACTGCGCTGCATGAAAATCGGCACCGACACCATTCCTGCAAATTCTTATGTAAAATGGCCTTCTGAATCCGAATATGACCCCCATTTTGCCCCATCACTCACCGTTTTCTCGGGACGCCCCCTTCCATTATGTTTATCACTGTCCGGTAATTTTATGGCCATGAATTTGATTTGAGGGGCAAAACGATTATTTTTACCGTTAAATGTCTTCTGAGGGGCTACAGAGGTGAAAAGTTCTAAAATATGAACATTTGTAGCAAGGGGGGAGATTTGGGAGGGATTTGTCCCCTTAAATTTAAAAAAATCAATAAAAATGACCAGTTTTCTGGTTTGTTTCCGCAATTTTTTCACTTATTTTCAACATATTCCAGCTTCCAGCCCCACCTTTTCCTCACCCAAATACCCCAAATAATAAAAATATATAGGAATAATTTTGGCTAAAAGCGGGTGAGGGGGAGGGGTCCCGAAGCCCTGACAAGAAAGTTTGGAAGATTCAATGTTCAACTTTGCCACTCTTTATTTTTTATCACTGTTCTGTAATTTTATGGCTATGAATTCGATTTGGAAGGAGGGGGGAAGGATTATTTGAACACTTAAATTTAAAAATAAAAATATAATATATAATAAATAAAATTAATATATAAAAATAAAGTTTGGAAGATTCACTGTACAACGTTGTCGCTTTTGCACATCAAACTGGGATTGATCAAACAGTTTGTGAAAGCAATGGATAAGACAGGTGATGGATTTAACTTTTTGAAAACTAAATTTCCTCGTCTTAGTGAGGCTAAAATCAAGGAAGGAATTTTCGTGGACCCCCCAGATTAGACAACTTTTTAAAGATTCAACGCTTATGAAACACCTGCATCTCAAAGGAAAAGGAGCATGGCAAAATGCGAGCATGTTGGCAGAATACTGGTGGCCATTGGTACGAAAAACTTCTACTTCATGGTACAAGAGGAAAGCAAGCACCAGATGAAAGTATTATATTATAAATTACATTTATTATATTTATATTATATTATCTGCTATTATTTATTATTATATATTATATTTTTATTTTAAAATTTAAGTGTTAAAATAATCCTTTCCCCCCTAAAATCAAATTCATGGTCATAAAATTACAGAATAGTGATAAAAATAAAGAGCGGCAAAGTTGTACAGTGAATCTTCCAAACTTTCTTGTCAGGGCTTCGGGACCTCTCCCCCTCACCCGCTTTTAGCCAAAATTGTTGCTATATATTTTTATTATTTGGGGTGTTTGGGTGAGGAAAAGGTGGGGCTGGAAGCTGGAATATATAGAAAATAAGTGAAAAAGTTGCGAAAACAAACCAGAAAAAACGGTCATTTTTATTGATATTTTTTTTTAATTTAAGGGGACAAATCCCTCCCAAATCTCCCCCCTCGCTGCAAATGTTCATATTTTAGAACTTTTCACCTCTGTAGCCCTTCAGAAGACATTTAATGGTTAAAATAATGACCCCCCCCCTCCAAATCAAATTCATGGGCATAAAATTACCAAACAGTGTTACAAATGGGGGGGGCGTCCCTAGAAAACGGTGGGTGATGGGGCAAAATGGGTGTCATATTTTGATTTAGGAAGTCATTTTACATAAGAATCAGAAGGAATGGTATCAGGGCTCGAAATTTTTATTCCTTTTTAGCAGCGCAGTGAATCCGTCCGTATGTTTTGATATTATATGGACAAATCAGACAGTTACCTACATCTGTAACCAGACTTATTAGAATATACGTTGTCTATTGATTCTTCCAGGTACTCATTCAGCTCGATGCTCACCAAATAATCAATTTTACGTATTTTGGCATTCAACGAAAATGTGATACTCGTAATAATACTCTGTTTCGTTTAATTCTGTATATACAAGAAATATTATTGAAAATATAGCGTGTTAATATCTGATAAATGTGGATAGTGAAGTTTAGTCGTACAGTATGGCTACACTGATCTACCAGCTGACGTCACGTCACGTGACCGATCTCTCTTCTTCTCGCGCGAGCCAGAAACAGTATAAACATAGCGAGGGTGACGCTCAGTGATTTGAAGTCCGTGAATTGTGATGACTTAATTTGAATCTGTAAAGGACAGCTCCCACCCTCTTAATTCCTTTTTCACTTTACTTTACTTATCTTAAATGTTTGTGCAGTCCTAAGTGTTTATTTCGTCCCTTATTAAATATTTAAGATGTTAAAACTGTGTGCTTCTTCGGCCTACAGAAATGTAATTTGCAAGCATATCGAGTAAAGTGTCCTTCTAGGACTGGAGTGCGGTCTCTATCGCAACTTGGGTCGCAGATCTACGGACCTCTCGTACCTTTGTTAGATTTTGAAATATTAGTAAGCAATTATGATTCTGAAAACCCTTTTAATATGAAGCATGTCATTAAGATGTTACAAAAAAACAATTATTTAACTCGCTTTTTTGATGATTCATATATGTTTCATTTTTCTGTTTTCATGTACATAACATTATTTTCATGTCGCTTAACATTCTTACAAACAAAATGGAATTGGAAATGGGAAGGGTTTAAAGCTGGGCATTAACGAGTAGCCCAATCCATTCCATTTGGCCCAAAGACAGATTTGTTTCCCATCGATTCAAGACCTCTCCTCCCCACCCTGATAACCGCAACTTCCACGCGCATTCCCACTCCCAACACTCCCCGCACACACTGGTGATTTATCGCCCGCCTCGAAGAATCATGTTTCATTTTTATGGCCAAACGGGATGAATGGAAAACCAACCTCGTTGGAATTCCAACCTTTCGGTCTTCCTACGCCAATTTTCACGGGTTTTCATATTGACGAAACGTTTTGACACAATGTGTTCCAAGAAATGAATTAGATACTCGTGATTGCCCCTCTTAAGAAGCACTGATAAGGAGTTATCAGTTGCAAAACTGTTGGCTAAAATCCAAATAATCCTTCATTTGTTTCCATTGAAAAGAAAAATGTTATTCTTTATATTCAATTAATAACTGTCGCACTATTCATTCAGATTTACTAAGGAGTGAAAGATGCAAGTTGCACTTTAATAATATATTTCAGAAAAGGTAGCTGCTTCCAAAATTAATCACAGCAAAATAAGATCGCACTTATTCTAACACGAAAGATCCTATCACACACAATGCCGACAATCCTTCCTTATATGTCTCGATTGAGAACATCGTCTAGACGCTGCTCGTGAAAAAAATGGGCTAGATTATACGTAGCATGAGATGTTATATTCACACCATGTGAAGATTATTATCTTCTATCTGCCACTGATTTATGTTATAAACTGTGGTGTACGCATTCAGTTACTAGGATACTTGCGAAAATTCTTATGTATTTCTGAAATATATTGCAACTTTACCCCGAGATACCCACGATATCGACGTTATTATTAGTAAAAACATATTTATTCAAGAAATATGTTAGTGCGCTTCATGTTTCCTTTATTCAATGCAATTGGGAATAACAGGCAAAACTTGATTGGACTGCATGTTTTATATTAGTTTTATAGATACTGAAATGAATAGTTAGAAGTATAATAGTTTAAAGAATTAGTTTTATAGAAACCGAATATTGAAATTTTAATTTACATGGTATATATATCTTAACGAGCCGTTGTATACGTCGCACTCGTTTATCTGTTATATACATACATGGACCCACTGAATATGTAAAATACAATCTCTGATACGGAAATAAAATTCAAATTACCTCGTAATATTTATTTATAAGCAACATTGACAATTTTTCCTGCTGGTGCCAAAAAAAAAATATTTTGTTTCGAGGTAACTCTTGAAACTGCCACATAAAGTTGTCTATAAGAAAAACATTCTCCGCTTAAGTCAATTCCAGCAGTGTGAAACGTCTGTCCCTGAACTTTATTTATTGCCATGCCGAAACAGTGTCTAACTAGGAATTGAACACGTTTAAAGGAAAACGGTAAATCTGATGGAATGAGAGGTATCCTCGGTATTTCCGATTCTCCAGTACCAGAGCCAGTTAAAAGTATTGCGTCAATGAATAACTTTTTAAAACTTTTTTACTTGTAGTCGAGTCCCATTACACAGTTTTGAAGGGTTTAAATTGCGTTGTAGTACCAACTTTTAAAATTAGTTTGTTTGGAGGAACACCAGATGGATTAAGAGAATTTAAAAACTCGGTTGGATAATGAACAGTTTCTTCACTATCCACAACTGTGTCGACTGAATAATAAACTTGGTCTGGGGTATTAATTAGAGATAGCACTAAGTCGTTGACTTTCTGTTGGTCATTTGTTGGTGACAAAATTGCTCTTTCCTTAAACCAGGCAAGAGACTTGGTGGGAAGGTCATTGATATCGGGATAAACGCTAACAATTAATTCCCGAAGAGTTCTAACTGAAATATAGAAATCATCAGTGATGAAATATAGAAATAATCAGTCATCAACATTTCTGTATTTCCGACTTTAAGTAATAAATCTGCGAAAAGGGAATTATCTTCAGAGGACAAAAGAGCTCGCATATTGGTTTTAAGTGCCAGCGTTGTCAGTTCTGGCCAAATGCACGAACTTCTGTGGGGCGCACTTACTTCGTCAGCTCTTGTTCCTTTAGTTACAACAGGCAAGATTTGGCGAAAATCACCCGAAAACAAAACTTTGAAACCACCCATAGGCGAGTTAGTACTCCTTAGATCACACATCGTTCTGTCCAATGCTTCGACCGAAGTTTTGTGCGACATTGTTGCCTTATCCCAAACAATAAATGAACAATTTTTTAATAATTTAAAGGTGTTGATTTGTTTTAAAATGTTACACACACTAATATCATCATTGCAAACTTTTAACGTAAGTTTAAATGTGTCGTGTACCGTTCTTCCTTCTTTTAAAAGTGTGGCTGCGATCCCAGAGCATGCAACAGCAATATTTCCCCCAGACCTTACTTAGGCGAGTAGCAAATTAATCAAAAATATTTTGCCCTTGCCTCCAGGAGCATCCAGCAAAAACAGTTTACCTTCCCTGTTTCTTATGCTAGATGTTATGTGTCGTGATCTTTTTTCTGATCTGAGTTCAGACGCTGTTATTCGTGTGAAGTTGTTTGTAACAACCGATATTGATCATATGATAACTCTCTTCAGTATTCATTACTGTTTGGTTTTTCTTTTTGTATTTCATTGAGTATTCATTACTGTTTCCTATCAGGCAAAGGTTGGCCAAAGTCTCTGATAAATTTGTTTGCGAGAGATTCTACTATTTTGTTGATTTCAATTAAAGCTTCATCAAATATACTTTGGTCGTAGTCCATGTCTTCTAATGTTAATAATGTGATATATCTTCAGACATGCTTTCCTGGTGATTATTCCAAAGAGTCAACAGATCAGTAACATGACAGAAAACAATAATGTTAGCAAAAAAAATCAAAGTGATGTTGGCAAACTACACACTGCAGCTTTTGAGAATGTATTTTCCCAGTGAGAATAGCCTTCCAACAATCCCATGGCTCTGCATGCAGCATGAAATGTATTTTAAGTAATTCCTTCCACCTTTCTTAAATATTCAAAAGAAGTAGGTCCTATAACCACATGAAGTAACATCCGTAGATGTAAGCATTCACTGTTGTTAGGGTGGACGACATACACTCGGCCAAGAGCATCTGATTTTTAATGTTGTCATAACCCCCAACTCTATCACCTTGCTTCCTACGTTGTAATTTCCTGTTAGTTGCGCTTCAAGTATAATAGCCAGGAACTTTCTCATAAATAAGAGACATAGCAAAGTAATCTTCAATACATAGTTTAAAAATGCAGTTAGTTGTATCACGGGGATTATTCACAAAATAACTTACATTACTGGCTGTGAAATATACTCGCTGTCCATTTTCTAAATGAATCGCAAGGTGGAAAATTTCAGGCGCTCGCGCATGCACGCTGAAAGACAAAATCCACCACACTGCATCTGAACTGCAAACGTATCTACCAGATTGGAACTGCTGAATCTCATCTGTAGAATTTATGCTAAAAGTAGCCTGATCACTGTCTTTATTGATATATTTACAAACATATTTTATTGATTTGACAGAATTGCATAATCCAGAGTTAATGTGAGAGTCAAAAATTTTCAGAAGGATTGAATTGTATGGCACAACCTATCCGTTATCCACTTCATTGATACGGATAATTGTAGTTACTCCTCCATTATCAGGTGACAATCTACAATATTAGGGGTAACCATCATCACTAAGCCATGTACAGGTTTGAAAGTGTTTAGGAAATTTCTTTGTGCACATACCTTCACGCATGCAAGGTGACTTTAGGTTTAACGTGCCGTATAGACCATGAATCATGTGTTTTAACATAGTTTCGTGAAGTATCCTTAGAAGATTGACTTCCTTATTGGATTCCTTTCTTGGATCCTTCTGCGGAAATCACACTGTCTATCTGATCTGAACGGATTTTATTTTGCAACCACAACAGAAGATGGACATGAGGCAGGCTACGTTTCTGCCATTAAACTATTAACATGTGGCACAGAGGTGGTCGAGATATCTTATCTTTAGTCATTAAATACATCAACTTTCGAATTTTTAAATTAAACATTCTGTTAACAATATCATATCGATCTTATGGTGTGTTCAAAAGGAGATTGTCTTTAATCTCAGGTCCATTTGGGATTACAGGTAAGTGTGATAAACAAATCAAGTTTGACGTAATTTCTGACGTAAGTCATGGCCTCCTAATTTCTTTAATGAAGGTATCTTGGCCCTCCTGTGAAAGATGATGGCAAGATAACTAAATGGCCATATCGCCAACATGTTCATTGGCTCTTAAAGCATCTTGCAAATGAATGTAATTCACTTCTAGAAGTTATAATTGGTTGTTTTGAATGAAAACCAAACGTTCCGATTAAATTTTGGCACACTGCTCTACCAAAAATTGGTTCAGTTGCATTACAAATCTCAGTATTGTATTAAAGTTACTGAGCCTTGTCATAATGCGGTAAAAATAATAGTTCATGCATGACACCAATTTTCGTTGTGGTTCCCCAGCGTTTCGCTCAAGTTGTGAAACATTTATTGAATATCCATCTTCGCCTCGACATAATATTAAGGGATATTGCAAGCTATTATAGGATCTGTGAATTTCGAATATTTTTTAAGGCTGTTATCTCGATTACACAATACAATATCTCTTCTGTGAAACTGTTGCCCATTTATCACGAGAGCTACTTCACTCGTAGTCGGGGCATTATATCGGCCACGATGTTCCTCAGCTGGTACTTTATCAGCATGGGTGACAATGTTGAAGTCTGGTACATCAGGCGAGACACTTTCAATTGCTGTTTTGAAGGCCTACACGTAACTGTTATGACTGTGAAACATTTCTTGTAAAGATCTTACCAAAGAATTGTCAAGAGCTTACCGAGCAGTGTTACAACGTGTCCAATCTTGTACTTCAGGATCAGCAATAAAATATATCTGAAGGAATTTGTGATCGTTAGGTTCTGTTGGAAATAGAATACTAGGCAAATGGTATACTTCACCTTGTTCTTTAAATGTTGGCATAAAGTAAATGAGGTAATTTGAAATGCATTATTATATTGACGTATGTTGTTCAGAAATTCTTTGCAACTGGGATGTTCACCAGTAAGAAGTGAATGTAATGGTTCAGGAGGAGGAAGGATTTCTTCTAATTCAATTTTCCCTTGTAAAAACCACATTCCTTTTGATTCGTGTTTCCACTTTAAGGCTGAACTATATGGACAGACTATAGACATCGTTCCTATTGAAACCGTTTTTGTAATCCACACATGGATCGTAATTCAGGGCGGAATACTCCTTTTCGGACCAAATACCGGGAACGTTTGTTCTTTTATTTCTTCTCCTCTGTCTCAAATTGAAATGTCTTGAGCTGTCAGCAGACAGGCGATTATTTCGCTCATCATGGGATTCATTTTGTCTCTGTGACTGAACTGTAATGCGATTTAAAGAGAGACGGTTACTCCGTTCAACAGAAGATTCTCCTTCCCTTAGTACGGACATGCTTCCTCTGTTATTCGCCAATCGAACTTCTCTTTCCTCTTGATTGTCATCATCCCGCAACAAAGGAAGCCTTTTTGCATTCGATGTGCACCGGACAAAGTTGGAATTTTGTTTTTTAGGCATAAGGCGATTTTGAAATCAGTCTCAAATCTTTTAAATTGCCGTTTAAAATGAGGTGAAAACAAACATAAATTCAGCGCATGCGCAAAACACAGCTCCTGCTATTTCGCGCATGCTCGAAAGAACGCAAAGCACAAATCCTGCTACTTTACGCATGCGCGGATCAAGGATGGTATTTTACGCATGCGCGGATCGAGGATGGTATTGTACGCATGCACGGATCAAGGTTGGTATTTTACGCATGCGCGGATCGAGGTTGGATTGGATTTAATTATTTAACTCCCTTTTTGATTTTGAAAAGCGTCGATAAATGGTGCAAATATCTCCAATAAACATTTTGTATTTCTCGACTTATAAATTTTCACATATACAGACGCTTTAAGGGGATATTTAATTAATTAATTAATTAATTTATTTAAAGAAAAGCACAATACAGAGAAAACTCCATTTATAGAGTGCTATAAACACACAACAAACACACAAAGAACAAAAGCCACTAAGAGTAAACAAAAAATGCACTAGAAAACAAAAAGTTGAACACAGAGAATACACAAAATCATAAAACTATTCCAAACGTATAAATAATTAAAAACGAAAACGCATAATTACAAAAGCACTAAAAGACACTATGATACTAAAAGTCTTTTTTAAAAAATTAAAAGACCATTTCCAAAAGGCAAGGGTTAAAAGGTCAAAACACGCAAGTACCGAGTCTTCTAAAAACACACTCTATATCCATATTTAAACAGACGTGAATTCCGCGCATACGCAAAGCACAGCTCCTGCTACTTTGCGCATGCGCGGATCGTGGTAGGAAAATAATTATTAAAATCGCAATTATTAAACTCCCTTTTTGATTTTGATGCGTTTAATATGCTAAAACCTTCTCGATAAATGACAACAAATATCTCCACTATCAGTTTAGTATTTCTCGAGTTTTAAGCTTTCATGTTACTTCATTTTATACTATGCATTGATAATCAGTTGAAATATCAGACAGAAATCTTAGCATCTTTTTCTAGATATATATCTAAATGTAATCGTTATCTTTCGTCTGTGCTCTGAATTACACAACCCTGAATTTGAAGAATCAATGAATCTAAATTAAGAACTTAGTTAATCAAATCCTATTCCGTGGAACTTACTTAGAAGTGTTTCTTAATCCAATTTAAGTAGACGGATTTTTTTATTAATATATATGCGGACCTGCTGCACCGGATCCTGTCCTGGAACTGACCTATCCAGGACAGTGATGACGAATCTATGACTCGGGGGGGGGCCCCCCCCCCCCACACGGGGGCTTTTTTAAATGACCCGCGCTTTGATTTTCATAAACTCATATTTTATGTCATAAATTTGAGAAAAGATAATCGAAAATATTAAAAAATTAATCATAAATATCTAATGTCGAATTTATAAAAAAACATGTAAGTCCACATGTAAGTTGTCTAATTGATTGACCTTCATTTTTGGATCTTCACTTACAGAAGGAAAAGTTGTAGAACAAAAAGCAAATGTAAATTTTAAAAAAAAGGATTTTAAGAGTGAGAGAACACCCTCCCCCCGAAAAAAAGAATCAACTGCCAATTTTTTCTATTAGCAAATTTTCGGTGTTCCCAAATTACTGGTACCCTTTTTGCCACACCCTCCCCCTCCTTTCCAAGTGACACCACTGACTTAGAGACCCAGAGCTAGTTTTAAAATGATAATGAACAAAATTTGGCCCACTTCTCAAAATGGTTCGCCAGCACTGGTCTAGGATCATTAGTCACCCTAGCTTGGTATGAAATTTTGGAGAGGGGGTGCCGTATCAAATGAACACTTCGCCATCTGACCGTACATGTAAATTAAAAGCTATTATTCCCCCAAAAAAATCAATCAATCAAAAATATTCTATAATTGAATCAATCAGAAGCCAATAAGAAGCCAGTTTTTAAAATTTTCCGATTTTTGTAAATTTTAATGGAATTAATAATAGTGTTTTTGGTTATTAAGGGACTTACTTGTTGCTTCACTAGAACACTTGATATATTTTTGCTGATCAAATTAATAATTGAAAAATTTTAAAAATTAATGTGTTCAGAAACTTTAATTTTCTCATTTTTTTCTGGACTTAACCGATTTGGCTTCTGAACGATTTAATTAATACCCAGTTTTGAAGCAATGCGAAGAATATTTGCAGCTCTTGATTTTAAGAGCATTGGTCAAATTAAGTGAACGGCTGCTGAGATATTTCCCTAACTTCTACGCAACATCAGTGTGATGAAATCTGACTCCTGGCTAGTTAGAATGTGCCTATATGATGTCCTCGGAAATTCAGTTTTGAATAAAGTATATTCAAAATTATTTTGAAAGATGTATTGTAGCTAACGTACGTTAATATCGTATTCCATCCTCTACAGCAATAAATGAATACAAAATATAAATTGTCTGTTTGTTGTTATATGGAAAATTCTTATCGCATGGAAAAACTTGTGAAAAGAAGGTTAAGTCAAATAATAAACCTACTCTTATCTGAAAGTGAGAGAGAAATACAGTAGCGCAGCTTGCAGCCTGTTTTGAATTAAACCAGGCTACAAGAAGAAAACATATTGTAGTACTTAATTTGTTTAGCAATTTAAAAATGTGTTATGCGAAACCCGAGTGATTAAGACACGCCTAACGGAATCGTAGTGATTTTAAGTCAAAAATCTTCTTTAGTCCGCGATAACTAAAATCTAAAGTTCAAGCCATTAATAGGCTACAAATACATCAAATTAATTTTCCCACAATCTCATTTTAAAGGATATGCATTTTTTCGCTGTTCATTATCGTTTATGAAATGAATATATCCACTATCGATTCAGATAACGAGAGCTGTTCCCGATATTAAATATTTACCCTTTTTGATAGTTCAAAGCAACAGCTTGACGTGCTACGAATTTTCCATTTGTAACCGACACAAATTAACGTATATTCAAAAAGAAACCTATTTAAAACAACAAATAATTAGATATTCTAGGTATAAGTTTTGAAGTTTATTTAATTATAAATCTTGAATTTTGATTAAAAAAGCATCAAAAGAACATTTTGATCGTTCTATTTACTAAATTCTTTCAGTTTTTTCTTCTCCATCGACAAAGGTCTGAAAATAGCTCATCTAACTGTTTACTAACAGAAAACTTCCCCCGATTTACTAAACTCACCCAACCACCCACACATATCAGAACTCAATAATTTGGGAGGATTTATTTTATCACGTAAAAGTCACCCTTTTACCCTCCAAAGGGTCTTCCAAAACCCCCTTGTGACGTCAGAGCCAGCATCGATCGTCTCACGTGAAAGGGGAAGGGGTCATTGAGAAACTTTCGACCCCTCCCACGCGCGTGTTTCTGTTTCCATAAATAGTAACGCCGTACCAATGACGTCATGGCTCGACCCATTCAAGAAATCCGTATAGGTAAGTTCACGCAGCTACCAGATAAAGTAGTTAATGGACAGTGATTTAGCAATTATGCGCGAGCGAAAGGTTTAAACAACTGTGTTACGGAAAATGAGTATAGAAGATTTCTGCTACGCAGTTTATGATGCTAAATATAAAGAAAAACACGTATACAAGGAAACTATTTTTGGAAATTCAGGTTTAAGATGACAAACTTAGCTCACAAATACGTAAAAATCTCACTGTTTGTCGATTAGACACGGCGAAAAATGATTCGCGTGACTGTTGAGAGATTTATTTATTGAATATATTACTGCAGAGATTTACCAAGAACACAGTGAGTGGAAAAATTATAAGGGTTGTATTAGAATAATAAATAGTTTCTTTGACCTTTAAAAAACCAATTTTTTAAAAAATTGATTTAAAAAACGTTTTCTGACTTTCATTTCTTGAATAAATAATAGGAAAAATACTTTTAAAAAATCCTATTTTGTTTTAAGTATGGCTTATGGCTGAAAAAACAGTTGTTACAAATTGATAACACTGGTCTTTATTTCAGGAAAAAAAATTTCCTTGATAAAATTTTACAATAATAAACACAGATAAATTATAATAACTAATAATAGGGATAAGAAACTTCCTCCAACATTGCAGAGTAAAATATTGTATCATCAAGCCTACAAACAAAGCAAAAATAAAAAAAAAACCTGCAGCCTCAAGTGAAAAACATCAAATTATTTTTATTTTTTTTATCAGCACCCAGGGTGCCATCTATATGTTGTAAATTGATTTAATAAAATTTTTAATACGTATTCTATTAGCAACAACAGTTATCAGAGCTTCAGTCTTATTCTCAAGACAAAATTGGGTATATTGCTTAAAAGCAACACATTGCATTTAATGGTTAATACAATAAATACAATTTACAATAAATGGAAAATCATGGCGATTTTGAGTTCGATAGACAAAATTAGAAAAAAATTTAATTGAATCTACTAAAACTGATTTCATTTTTAAATTACAGAAAGGAAATAATATTAAATAATTAAATAACTGCATTTTGTGTTACGAAGTTTAGCATAAAGAATCCATATTAATTAATTTAGATCTGACGGTTAAAATTCTAAAAATAAATTTAATGAAAAGTTTTAAAAAATATACTTTTATTAGTGTGCTAAAACGAAGAAAATGTTTATATTTTAATCATTTTTTTACTTTTTAGTCTTTAATTTGTTAATACATTGTTAGAAATATTATGGAATCTTGAAACCAATATTTTTCATAAATTTACAACAAATCAAACTCTTGATTTACAATTAAGTTCAGAAAATATTAAAACAATGTTATGTGTCAAGGGCACATGACTGCACAATTTTTTTAAAAAAAAGTCACCGGAAAATGAGTGAAAATTTCATCTCTACAGAAATAAAACGAGTAAATAAATGTGCATTATAAACTGTAGATACACAGCTAATTGTCACCTATTCTGAAACAAATTTCGATTGAAAATGATTCCTTATAGTACTGATATTTAATATTTGTTTATACATAATATAATAATTGCTTATTACTAAAGTATAAAAGTATGCAAAACGTTGTAAAATGTAGTTTAAAAAGGTAAAAATGAATTTTATATACACATATACATTCAATATTTTGAATCAGACTTGAATGAAAAGTACTCGTGGTCGAATTGACATTTATTATTTATACCGTATATAATACGTTCATTATTTACATAGTATATAAGATAAAGAAGTTGCGTTCGGAAGTTTAAACATTCTGTATGATATGAAAAAATACAGTTTACGAATGTATAATACGCACTCACTATCTTTAAATTAGACTCAGTTGAAAAAAATAGTTTTTTTAAGAATTTTTATAAATATAGACAACACTAACAAATTTTATTGAAATCGAGAGTGATGTAAATATTACTATTTTATGTACTGATACGATGTAACAATGCTGCATAGAAAGGACATAAGGGCAAAATGTTCTCTTACAAATTCTTAATTCTTGAATAATCCATCCACTATTTATTATAACACATTAGACTATTTTAGTTACATAAAATAAAATGAACATGAATGATGCTAAGGTTTATCGCTTAAAGAGACGGACAGAAATAAAATATTTATGTATGATTTAATTAGATTAGCTTAACAGAGCTACACGAGGGCTATTTGAAGATGTATGATTTTGAGCTTTGCTCAGATGACGAAGACGAGACCTGAACTGACACCTACCTCCGAATTTCCAAACCACAACACCGTCGAAGGTTCGACCAACATTGGTGCATTTAACGTGAACTATGATCTCCTTCGTGAACTATGCTCTCATTCGTGAACTATGCTCTCATTCGTGAACTATGCTCTCCTTTAGCATAGGTGTTATGTAGTCGAATGTGCTCGATTAGCTCATTCGTGAACTATGCTCTCCTTTCGCATAGGTATTATGTAGTCGAATGTGCTCCATTAGCTCATTCGTGAACTATGCTCTCATTCGTGAACTATGCTCTCATTCGT
>BGPR01000216.1:369761-386308 GCA_013235015.1 Araneus ventricosus | reverse complement strand
CTCATTCGTGAACTATGCTCTCATTCGTGAACTATGCTCTCATTCGTTAACTATGCTCTCCTTTTGCATAGGTGTTATGTAGTCGAATGTGCTCGATTAGCTCATTCGTGAACTATGCTCTCCTTTTCGTAGGTATTATTTAGTCGAATGTGCTCGATTAGCATTCATGAAAAAATTCTAAGAAAATTCAAATGTAACTTCTCTATCAATGGTTTGTTGTTCTTTTCTGATTTCGATATTTTGATGCTTTCCGGCGGTAATTTCGAGAATTATCATAAGAAGACGGTCTTTAACCCATCGTATAAAAATTAAGTAAAAATCGGTGGAATGATGCCAATTTGAATGCTAGCAATTTTTCTCTGAATTGCTAAATTTTTCTAAATTGCTTTTAGTTAAAGCCATGAAAACTTAAAACAATAAATGAAAAGAAAAGTTTAAAAAAAACAAATGAATATATATGGGAGTAGCACTATATTCGCTTGCAATATATGAATGGTTGAAAATGTAGTGATATTTGCATTCAGCAAACAGCATTACCCTTGCTAAAACACTTTTGAGAATATGAACCTTTTTTCGCGGTTTCATATCATAGAGAAAACCAGCGGGAGTGGCCTCCCCTAAACTTTCTCGTATACTTTTCAAACATTTGTCATTTCCCTTCCCCCTGCGTTGATAAAAAGTTCGAACCAACTGTAACCCAGAATGCAATGACTATCAGAAGGTTTTTCATTGTAGATTATAGTGATAGTAAAATATTGAGGTGAATAATAATATTCAAAAAGATGCGACTGTATTAAAACTTCGCAATATTTATTTTTTTTTATCAAACTCTAGCAATGCGAGATCCGCGTGCGGAGAAGAAAACAGGAGAATAGCTTTCGCATGCGCAGAAATTGCTTCCAGTACGCCAGTAAAACGAGACGCCCTAAATGTTTGCTTCCTTACAAAATCTCGCCGCCAGAATTGGTTTTTGGCAAACTGCCAAGTTTTCGGAGTGTCCCTTCTTTGCACAGGCATTTCTACCACTACGCATGCGCATGGAGTTAAACAAGTATGCGATTATACAGACCGACAGACAGTCAACCCGTTGACGGATTTGGACCAAAATTTTATACGGCTCTACATTCATGAAAATAAAACTGTATACCAAATTTTATCCATCTAGCTATTCAAGTTTTTGCGTTATAGTGTTCACATGACTTCGGACATACAGACAGACTTCCCTTTGACGGATTTTGTCCAAAATTTGATAGAAACCTACGAATTATGTTTAAAGACCACATACCAAATTTAATCCCTGTAGCTCTAATAGTTTTCGAGTTATCGTGTTCACAGACACACAGACATACAGACACACATAATTCCAAAATTGTGTTTTTCGGAGTCAGGGAGGTCTGAAACGTGGAGATTCGTCAAAATCTCTCGAGTTCGAATTTTTTGACGATTACAATATTTTCTCTTTGTATACTTCGCATACGAGAAAGTAAAAATGGATTAAACATGCCGAAACTGTCTCTTTCTCTTGGCCGATTTGGACCAAAATTTTTAACGGATCTACAAGTTTAGATTTTATTTATCTAGCTCATTGCGTTTTCAATTCCTAAGGAGTAACGCCAATGACAGACAGACAAAACAAGTCCCAATTTTTTTCTAATTTAGGAATGTCTGTCATATGTAATCCGTTACACTTCAAATAAAAAAAAATTATCGTTTTTTCAAATTATTGGGAATAAATTGAAACGTGATTTTATTCTTGTGAGTTGTACAAATAACTTTTAAAACCTAAAGCTTACAAAAATACATAGGCAATCTTCGAAGATGTAACTTAAAAATGCATCACTTCTTTTGAAATTTAGCTTTCTATTAGATGATAAAACCGGCAGGAGCGCGGTCTCCCCTAAACTTTCTCGTATACTTCACAAAAAGGTGTCATTTTCCTTCTCCCTAGGGTAGCCATACGTCCCGTATATAAGGGTCTGTCACCGTATTTCACTACTCATTCCCGTATTATTATGTGTTCCGTTTTCTTCCTAAACTCTGCGTCATTACAATTTTAAAATGCCTTGCGCCCAATTTCTAATTATGTGAAAGAAGAAAATGATATAATTAAGAAAGTAAAATCAGCTTTAAAGTGTGACTGGGCTAAAAGGGATTAGCCTCGCAACTTTTTTTATTATTCTGCGGGTTCATATTATAAGATTTCTTAAAGATTATTGATGTTTTTTATCCTAGTAAAATAAGCTAAATACGTACCTACTCTATTCGTGATTTATTTATTTAGCATCTGAGCGTCCCGTATCAATGCTTGGCAATTATGGCAACCTACCTTTCCCCGCGTATAAAAAATTCGAATCTACTGGATCGTTTCGTAACCCAGAATGCAATGTTTATCCACTTGTTTCGCGTCAAGGTCACGCTCGCCAAGACGGAAATAGTGCTTAAGTAAACCAGTGCGCATGCGCATGGAGAAGCGGATTAAAACAAGTATGCGATTATACAGACAGACAGACAGTCAACCCGTTGACGGATTTGGCCCAAACTTTTATACGGACCTACATTAAGGTTGATAAAGCTGCGTACCAAATTTCAACCATCTAGGTATTCAGGGCTTTGAGTTATAGTGTTCGCATGAACGTGGGCAGACAGACAGACGGACTTCCCGTAGACGGATTTTGTCCAAAATTTGATAGAAACCTACAAATTGTGTGTAAAGATCACATACCAAATTTCATCTCCGTAGCTCTTATAGTTTTTGAGTTATCGTGTTCACAGACAGACAGACACAATTCCAAAATTGCGTTTTCGGACTCAGGAAAGTCTAAAACGTGGAAATTCGTCAAAATCTCGAGTTCGAATTTTTTGACGATTACAATACTTTCTCTTTGTATACTTCGTATACGAGAAAGTAAAAATGTGTGGCAAACAGAATAGTTTACTTTTGTATTCTTATGGCTTACTCCCTAAAACTTAACTTCCAATTTAATGCTCATAGTTCTACAGTAAGGCACTGGAGGTACAGTTATTTTATTTCCAACCTTACATTTGTCCTTTTAACCCTCTTCGAAATAATTCGCTGCCTCAAATTAAGGCGCCTTACCTTATTAGTATGACAGAAATATTGGAACCCTAAACTCTGGTGGGTGAAAAGAGGCATCCGGCTAAGAATGACGTCGAAGAAGATAAAGGTGAAGTGCTTGTCACTCCTAAATGGTGATATACTCGAACACTAGATTGTTGCCGCTTTATTGTGGAAGAATTATTTGATAGAGAAGCCTTTTATTATAGTCAAAGATAGGAGGGATACACCATATACAATCTTTATTACGGTATATTTTGTCAGTTTCAGATAATTAATTAAGGATGAAACTGTAGTTAAGAATAGTGTCTAGTAAATATAGCGATGAACGGTAACAAATACTGAAACGGTAACGTCGCTATAAGTTGTTTAGATTTTGTAAATGGAACAATTTAAAAGAGAATATTAGAACTAAAAAGGACTTTTCACAATTGAAAATTAATTATTGCTATAATTGCGATGGATATTACAATTTTAAATTTATATGACTGACTTCCTCTTGGAAAAATATCCATGCTGATCTCCAAAAAAACCTTCGAAAATAACAAATGAACTTTTTATACATTTAGCATTTACTAAGGCATTCTCAGACTCTTAACATTTCTAGATGAAATTCATTACGCTGTCTAGTTATCTATTCTTGGAAACTTTCCAAAGCATTGATCTTCAATCAATCCATTTACCAATTAAAACATTTTGCTAAGTCGTACGAGTAATATGGATATTCATAGAAGTTATTCAATGATTGAAGACATATTCTTAGAAAACTCTTTGATTAACTTTAACTTTATGACCTCCAAACATTGACACATGTAGGTAAAAAACTTGATTATACGGATTTTGAGTCAAGGATTCTCTATTGCCTTTTCCTGGAAGACGGAATTTAATATAACCCGTACCCCATCTTCTGTCTCTGCAACTCCGCTGTCGGAGCAAGTGGTTCACTCTGAATGCCTTCATTGTTACATGATGTTCTTAGTATCACATAATATAATGGCGAAGTGTTATTGCAGATGGTGATTCAAACTCAACAAAGGCCTAATTTTACCCTTGCGAACCTGATGTTCATTGCCTTTCAATGAAATGAATAACATGGTTGTATTCATATATAACTCTTCTGAAAAGTCTTTCATGAATCTGATGAATTGCCACAAAATTAATCTGGTCAATGTAGGTGGGTGACTACAGAAAGCATACATTTCTAATAAAGCTTTAGGAATATTTACACTCTGTCCCAAAAGTATATAGAATCTAGTAAAATATATGATTTAGCAAAGCGGAAAGGAATACAAACACCAATTACATATATGTTTATTCAAAACATATGCGACTTGCATTCAACGAAATATTTAGAAAAAATAACAATTTGTATTTTAATTATGTAACAAAATGGAAATATTAGGTGTCCAAAAAGTTTATATAATATTTGACATTTCAACAAAAGGTGATCAATACAATGTTCTTAATAGTTTAAAGTCTTCCATTTTTCAGTACGACATCGTATACACGTTTTTCCATCGACATAATTAAGGTTCGCAATATCTCTGGTTCCAATTTGTACCATGCACTTTCAATGGCTCTCTTCAAGGCATGCACTGAATAAAATTGCCCTCCATTCTCATATACCTTCCGAGATATAATGCCCCACATATTCTCAATTGGGCTTACATCAGGGCTCATCGGTGGCCACTCAAGAACAGTAACATTTTTCGAATTTAAATAAATTTCGTAGCATTGGAGGTATGGATGGTAACTTTATCATGCTGATATTCCCAATTTCGTCCCTCTATGTTTTCTGCAAATGGCATAAAATGATTTTCTAGTGTTTCTATGTATTTAGGTGAATTCTGTCGGCCACCTAAAAAGGACAACCCCACTTGACCGTTGAAACCGAAAGCCGCCCACACCATCACAGATTCACCACCACTTTGCCTACTGAAAAAGCTCTTGGGCTCTTTTCGTAAATCATGCCACTATTTTATATTCCCGGAAGGTCCATCGAGGTTCCATTTTTTATCATCACTGAAAAGGACAGCCATCCATTTATCACTATATGACATGCGATTACGAGCCCATTGTAATCTCTTACTAATGTGAAGCTTTGAGAGTGGTAATCTGCGAGCCATTTTTGAGTGGCTCATATAACCAGATTCTATAATTCGTTTATGAACAGTGCTCTTAGAGATTTGCAACTGGGAAGCCCTAGTAATTTCGCGAACCGATATTTTCTGACTTGAAGCCATTCTTTGTATCCGTTTATCACTGCGAATAACCGTCACACGTGGGCTTCCCGGACGAGGTTTTGGCTCATATGGCGTCTTACTAGTTAATACACTATAAATCATAATTTTAGAACGATCGATATTTCCTTAACAGTCTTACCGAGTAATTTCAAATGCAGAATTTTACTTACTCCTTCATTCGAGAGATTCGAAGCTTTAGGCATCTTGAAACGCAGAACAAACGGCCGCTTTCTTTTTCTTACAACGTATTTGTTAAGCTCCGAATCCACGTCATGATTACCGATGCCATATTTGCATAAAATTGCATTTGTCTATAAACTTTTGGGGCAGGTTATTTCTGTTTTTTCTACGATTTAAAAATTGGAATTAAATATAGGGATAGAACTGCTGTTTTTTTTTCAATATCTATACAGTAAGTTACATCGAAATACAGCATATATAACAAAAAAAATATAGGCAAAATACAAGATTCTATACACTTTTGGGACAGAGTGTATACAAAATTAGGAAGAATAAATCGTGCAAAGTAGGCAAGGATTTTAAGGCAGTTGCCTGTTCACTTTATTTTAATATATAGAAACTTGCGCAGTCGGGTGAATCCTAAAAAAAATTCGGAAGTTCATTAGGATTCTAGATAAAGTTAGGACATCGAATCTTTAGCAATTCTTTTCAATCCAATTAGAGCGGAAACTACCAAATATCGCAAACAAATATTCCTCAAACTTCAAATCGGTGTTAAGCCTTAGTTAATGAATAAATCCATAAAAACTGTCTTTACTATTATGCCTGTAATCAGCTAGTAACAGTAAAAGTAACATAATTATAATAATTTTAAAGCTAAGTTAAAGAGGATTGTTAATTAATTTCTCTCTTGAAGCAACGCGAGGGCTATTTTGGGGCGCACCTTCGTAAATTTGAACAGTGGTCAGATGAAGAGGACGAAACCTGAGATGGTATTTCTCTTTCGAAACTTCCGCCCGACACCAGCGGGGGGGGGGGTGACCCAGAAAGTGAGATTTAAAGGGAACCAGGACCGCATAATGGAAATACCTAGTGGAATTAGGTTTCGAACCGGGAACGATCCCCTCCAGGCCTAGACCTTACCATTTGGCAACCGCGCAACCTTTAAAATAGAGAGATATAATTTAAGATGTTAAGAAAATACCGTTTATATAGAATCAAACGTATATTTTCAAATCTTTACAAAATTTCGCAAACCTATTTTCCAATAGGAGATAGCTGGTTTAATATTCGTGATTAATGATGATTTTATCGTAGTTCAACCCCACAGTACTTAAGTTTGTGATTAAATCCTGTAAATGCCTTGTTTACTTTGACCATATAAATGTCGACTGATTAACATGCAAGGAGTCATTTGAAAGACGGAGCAATATGCATCTTTTTATCCGCTTTTATTTAACTTGATATTTCTCATGTTTGAACAGGTGGAATTTTTTAACTGACTTTCGATTCCCCTCCTGATGTCTTAGAGTTTTGAAATGTTGTACACTTGCTTGTTTTAGATGACAATACAATATATCAATTTTTCAAAATTTAGTTATTAGTTAATCGGTTAATTTATTTAAATTTTTATTCATTTACGAGTGATGCCACCTGGTAGTGAATTTCAGAAAACATTGATTTTATGATCCCATGACGTTTATAAAAATGAATTAAAAATTAGAGATTAAAAAAGTAGAAAATAAATAACTAAAAAATTCTACTTTTCAACAAGCTAATAAAAGTGTGTTTTAAAATACTATTTTTATTGAATTCATTTTCTGTACCACAATACTTGAAAATAAGAAATAGTATATTTTTATCCACGATAGGGAAATAAAATAAGAAATAAGCGTAAAATGAAAGTTCAGATGAATATGCAAGCATTTTAATAAATAAATGACGGGTAATCGGTCACCATCCAGCAAAAACTTTGTATGGAAATGTATAAAATATATAAAATAAAAGTGTTTGTGAAGCAGTTCGTTGTGAATTAATGAATCGCCATGCAAATAGATTTCTTTGTTCTACACAACGGGTTTTAACCGTCACGGTGAAAGTAATTTCAGAAAAGCAATATTTCACCAAAGATAATGTAATTGCATCGCATTGAACAGAAACAAAAGAAACAGTTGCCCTCAGAGCAGCTATCTGTAAATAGGTTTATCTGACAGTTTTTATTTATTACTCATCAATTTTTCTTTCAGAAGCACTTTGCTTGCGGTTCAATAGGGACTTTGAACTTCTGAATGCTTTTTTTCCTAGGCAAACAGGGTGCCTTCTGATGTAATCACCCGGTACAGAAACATTGTTGAAAACAAAAATGTACCTTATGGTTCTTTAATGTATTATATACACTCATAAAATGATTCAGTGATGTATGTTTGACTTTTTTACTATAAAATAGCAACTAAGCACCTGTTGTTTAATGTTGTTGTTAAGTTTATAAGTGACATTTCATATAAAAGTGGAATTCAAAGCTGTTTTCACTAAGCAAATAGAATTGAAAACATTATTGTAAATATAATATTGTTGCCAAGTTTATAAGCGATATTTCAGATAAAAGAGGAATTTATAGCTGTTTTTCCTATGTAAAAAGCCCTCTGATGTTGTCATTTTGTATGAAATCATTGTTGCAAATAAGATATATCTCACGATTGTTTAATATATTTTTATCTAATTTTAAATGATTTATTGAAGTATGTTTGATCATATTAATTATAAAAATACAAAAAATAAATAAAAGATACAAAATGAGCTTTTCAAAGACACCAATTGCATTTCCATGCGACATTCTGTTTAATTTTAATTAATTTTTGAAAATGATTTCAAGCACAATTTCCAACAATGTTTTTATTGTTATCGTCTGCAGGTTGTTTTTCGAGCATGCGCAGAAGAGCTCCTTCACCGATTAAAAGAAAAGAAACATTATTAACTGATGATGGCGAGTTGCGTTTTGAAAGTGATACCTGTCCGTATTTTGAGATGTAATTTGATAAATTATTTATACTCAGGTATGCTGTCTTTGTATATATTTGTATTATCAAGAAAATAACTTGAACATGAAAAAACGGACTTTGTAGTTGCAGGGATTCCGATGTAAAAACTCAAACTCAACTCCAGAACCGGAATACCTACTCAAGAAAGAAGACTCAATTGCAACTAATAATATAGACATCATATATTATGTACACAGTCTACAGGAAAACAATTAAGCATATTCTGATTATGAAAATCTCGTTCTAAATAGTAATACACAAACTCGTATTCTGACATCTCAGACAGTATTCTTACAGTAAAAATGTAAAATGCTAGATTCACAAGATACAACACATAAAATTAAATATCGTTCGAGCGCGCTTTTGACAGAGCTGTCAGTTCGTTACTGTAATAATTTAAGCTGGATTCCTGGTTTGCCTTTCTAGAAACATGGCGGGCATGAATCAACAACAACAGCAAAATTGTTCTCATGAACACGAATTTCATCTTTTCTTCCCATTCTTTTATGAATACTATCGAATTTTAATGGTGTATTGAAGATTTGAATGTTTTTTGTTTCATTCTTAATGATTAATTTTGCACAATTGTTCAGATTAAAATGATTTAGTTAAAATTATGATCTCCTAATTAGACGACACCACACAATTGGAATATTTTTTTATTATTTCAATCAATTTCAGATGGTAAAGGATACTTGAGACATTTAAGCATATCCAAGTGATTTTTATATTTAAAATTAATTGTTATATTGACTTAATTGTGGATTTACATTTTTAAAAATTCCTCAATTTGATGCACGTATCAGACACGTTGTTGTAATTTAAGGGATTAAACCAAATCAAGCAAACAAACATTCTCTTCTCTTCTTCTTAAACAAACATTAATAACTTTTGAAAGAATTAGCTTTCTACTGCAAAAAATCGTTTGGGATAGTTTTCAAAAATTACGAGATACTAAAAATATTTCGTGCAACAGATTTTCTCATCTATATATGTGGTCAATAGAACACAAGGGGGTCTAAGTGCCATTTTTGAAAAAATCCAGATAAATACGGAATGTGGTGGTTAAAATACCAGTCTTTTCAGTGGTAAAGAGATCTAAGTGGATTTCTTAACAGGGACTGCTATCTAGCGTGGACTAGCAAATGTATTTCATTCCTTAGAGTGCTAGGGGTCTATGTGTCATTTGGATCAATTTACATCTAACTGGTTTTCTATTGTGACTTGTACTGGGTTTTGTGAACCCAACTAAGAAATAAAGAATAATCTCAGGACCATCAAGATTACAAGATTAACACGTTGAGGACGGCGCAGATTTTGCTATGTCGCGCCGCCGGACGGCAGTAAAAATCGCATTATGTCTTATATGGCGGCTTATATTTCTTGAGAAGTATTCCGGAACTGCGAGACAGTCGCGGAAACGATGCCGTGAATGTTATAAATCCTTATCTGCTCGACGAGGTAGAAATATTGCTGCAAGTAATTCGAAAAGGGTTACAACGTTTTGCCGATTTTGCGAAGGTGAACCACCACCATGTCTAAAATGTTTTTTTAAAAAAACCACAAAAACAAATAAATATGTAAATACATTAAGTCTATTATAGTCTACCTGTAAAAATAAGCTTCTCAATTTTTCAGTAAAAAAGTTATTTTTAACCACATGAAGTTTTTTTCATCTAACAAAACTGTGTAATAAGACTATAGCTGATATAAGCCACCAGTGGTGCACGCGGCCAGATAAACTATTCGCATGTGAGCCACCGGTGGTACACGCCGTCCTCAACGTGTTAAACTATTTACAATTACAGATTAAGAGGTTATGGAAGTTAAAAAGAAAAAAGTCAAAGAGATATACATATCCCCAAAGACTGGATGTACTTGGTTACATCTTCAAGCCGAAAGTTGGAACGGATGGAAGATGACGATTTTATTGATATCCTACAACTTAACACTTTCTTCCCAAAAACGGTAAAAGGAATTCAAGGAATGAAAGTTCTTAATTTCTTGTAAATAGCTAATAAATTTAATTTTTATATAAAAATTGGCTATTCCTGAGTCTGATGTTACAGACTGGATTTAATTGGTGGCAAGCGGTGCTGGATAAAATTTCCAGAGAACCGCAGATTTATTTTCCTGTTGTGATTTGAAGTATTCGTGCTCAAGTAAAGAGTTTAAGTTGTGATATTTTTCCTGGAACGCCATTGGGTTGCAGATTCAAGATAGGAAGATACCTAGCTCAAACAAAGAGCGCCAAATTGTCTAGAGATTTTCCGGAGCGCCATCTATTCCTTCATCGTAGTTACAAATTCAAGAGATAGGTTAAGGATTTAAATGTTTTCATGGGATCAGTGCCTCCATAGTTTAAATGTTATGTTATTATAACTGAAATTGTTTTAAATAACATTGGATAAAGTGTAGATTTAACCATCAGAGTTATATATTTAGTAGGCTGTTAAAATTTTTGAATTTGTCTAGGAAAATCAAGAAGGTGGTGAGTATATTTCCGGTAGATATCCATATCTAGGAAATAAGAATTTTGCCTAATATATTTCCAGTAGACTGCATAAATTAAAAAAATGCCTCTGATATTTTTAACGGTTGAAATTTTGAATTAAAATAATCCGTTAGATTTTAAGTAATTGCCTAGGAGAAGCTCATCTGATACAAAAATTTGATCCAAAAGTAGGAGACATTAGCTTATACCTGACTCTATCCGAACTGCAAGTGAAGAGGGCAAAGATTTCCGAGGAGTTGTGGCTTTCACAACTCGTAGGTTTACTTCCCAACGACATGGCCCAGCTAATTGCTAGAGAGCCTGAAGAAGTAACCGAGGATTACGAACAGGTAGAACAGATTTTGCTGAAACGATATAAATTGTCAGCCGAAATGTTTAGGCAGATGTTCACTAAACACTCAAAAAATGCTGACGGAGCTTGGAAAGATTTCGTGTATGAGCTTGGAACGTATTTCGAAGAATGGATTGAAGGATTAAAAGTGGAAACTTTGAGCAACTATGTGATTTAATTCTCACTGATCAATTGAAACGTCGTGTTCCATCAGAAATTAAGGAAAATTTTATAGACGAATGGGCGAGTTACATCTCCGGAATTGCTGTTGAATAAATTAGACCAATATGAAAGTGTACGGAATGTGATGAAAAGGAAGACAGTTTCTCATGACCATAGAGACAAGTATTATAGTTACATAGAAAATAATTCGGCACAAGTTAGAGTTGCGTCAAAAGAACAAAATCAAGAAAATTTGGAACGGGGTGTAAGTGCAAACAGCAATTTTTAAAAAAATTACAAAAACGCCTAAAACTAAAAAAATTAAAAAAATTATAAATGATATGGAAAGTCAGAGACCTGAATAAGATTCTGGAATGCAAAAATAATGCTAATTTTTCCATTCCTTGCAAAAATATTTTTTCTAACTATAACTTTGATTTACTCAAAATCAGAAAAATGTCGCTTAGACCCTTTGTGTTCTAGGTTCCACATATAAAAAAGAGCAAAGTATGTGTGTGCGTCTTTTGGTTCTTTATGCACGTCCACACCTTTGGACTTACGGCGACCAAATTTGGAACAGTGATGGATTAGCACAAGAGAGACCTAACGCCGTAAGAATTATTCTAAAATTCAAATTAGATTTTTAGTTATTTAATTAAGTAACGAAAATTAAGCTATTTTTAGACGTTTTTTGCCAATAACTTCTGAAATAAGGTGCGAAAAGTATTTTTTCATCACCTTAAGAGCAAAAAATTATCTTTTTAATGATACCAATTTAATTGTTGCACAGTTTTTCTCTAACTGTAATTAATGTTTCAAAATTCATTTTAAACTCAAATTGCAACAATTCCTTTACTGTTATAAAATAAAATTCCAACTAATATATTTTTTCATAAAATACTTTATTCACGCGTTTTTTAACACTGTTATATCTGAGGAAATATTGGGTTTTTTTTTTGGTAAAAGTAGACTTCTTACTTCCGCTGCTATTTCGTAGCATGCACGTAACTTCCGGTTTTAATTCGTAGCTTTTAATATAAACTCAAATATCCAATGACGTTAGTTTAGTTACTACGCGATGTGAGTTTCAGTTTGACTTGATTTATAGTGTTAACTAGCAGTACGCGCACGGCGTTGCCCGTGGAATCAGGACTTTAACAAAATGAAAAAAAAAGAACCGCCCACAATGACATGAAAAAGTTTTGAAAACAAAATCAAAACCAAAGATACACATTTTTTGATTTTCCTGCTTATTTTTTTTTCACGCTACAGTACAGAGTACGTTAATCCAAAACAATATTACAAAATTGGAACGTGAAAATGATTATTATACAGCAAGCAAAATATAAATAAAATACGAAAATAATAATCGAAGTAATTCATTCAGGTGAAGGTCATGACGTATCCTACGCGTCCGCCAATCAAAATTGGCATCAACGTTCCGAAGAAGTGCCGCTTTTGGAACTCGATCGAGAAAAACAACTCGCAACGGCCCAGAAAAAAATTAATTAAAAAAAAACGATAAAAGATATTTTAACCATTCTTGTTTTAAATCCGACAGAACCGTTCTAGTTATAAGTGAAAAAAATTGAAATTAATAGTGTTATTAGAAAGTCGGATGCAACAAATTTAAAATCAAAAGTAACATCTTGATGCCAAAACTGGATATTTTTTAAAAATTTCTCAAAATTCAGTAAATTACGTTAGAAATTCAAAACTAACTTCATTAGAACGGAAATCGCGTGCTCTTTCCGATGGTGTATCTATTTTTGTCGTACAATTATTCGAAACCAATCTATTGAGAAATTAGTGCGAAAAATCAACCAAAACAACACAAAACATTAAATAAAAAAAATTCTAGATTAAAATTTAAAATTTCGGCTTCGAGGTGCATTCAGTCACCATTACGACTACCTGTGTGCCAAATTTCATGGCTGTAAGTGCGATAGATTCGTCTGGACATCGCAGACAAACGCACACACACACACACGCACACAAACATTGCCTTTTATATATATTAGAGATAGAGAGAATTTATATTTAGTTTTTATTCCCCTAACTGAGGTTAAAAGTATTCTTTTTGTTCGAGCAATCTTCTTCAGCGAAATTCTTTCGAGTGAGAACTCGAGTGATTTTGACTTTCTTTATCTGATTTATAAAAAAATTTATTTAGAAGCTTCTCAGAAGCTAAGTTATACAGTATAAGTATATTTGTTCGTTTTAAAACTGTATTAGTTATTTAACTATATATTGTTTAAATTAAATGTTCTTTTTCGAATTTTCTTGCATTTTCATTCAAACCATACTGTTATAAGGCGATAAAAAGGCTATATTTGAAAGTTTTAATTTAACAAGAAAGGATTTTAAGAAGATTTACGTTTGTTGGGGAAAGTTGGTGACAATATTTTTAGGGAAAAAAAAAAAACAGGAGGCGTGTATATGAAAAAATATGGATCCCGAGCAACGCAGGGTTTTAAGCTAGTTTGAAATAAAAATAAAGTCACAGATAATTTTGTGTTGGAATTCCGTCGAGTGATTATCTATATAAATCAAACTGAAACACCAAAATGATAAAGTTTCAAAGTTTTAACTCAGGATTTTATAAAATAATGGTTTGAACTAAAATAATTGATTCAACTATATTGCTATAATTAACTAAATTTCAACTGGAATTTTAATAAATAATATTAAAAATATTTTAAATTAAATAATTAAATCAAATATATTACTGTTTTCAACTATTTTAATAATTAATATTTCATAGGCAGTTCATATTTTTAAAGAATCTTACATTAAATTGAATATAAAAGGTGGTTATAGTAAAACTTCCTTTATTTAGAGCATCCTGCAGCAGAAACCAGTTAGCGAATTGAGCCCAAAATTGATATAAGAACTAACACTAGACGTGCTAAAGCAATCTCCAAAAAATGTCCTCCAGGAGAGGCTGTGCAGATGATTGTGAGAAATTCAACAAATTGAAGTGACCAACACCGAATAAAAATCAATGGGAGTGATCTCCCCAAAACTTTCTCGTATCTTCCCTAACGCGGGTGGGGTTACTTTCTCGTATACGAAGTATACAAATAGAAAGTATTGCAATCGTCAAAAAATTCGAACTCGAGATTTTGATGAATCTCCACGTTTTAGACCTCCCAATTTTGGAATTATGTCTGTGTGTCTGTCTGTGAACACGATAACTCGAAAACTATTAGAGCTACGGGGATGAAATTTGGTATGTGAACTTGACACATAATTTGTAAGTTTCTATCAAATTTTGGACAAAAACCGTCCTCGGGAAGTCTATCTGTCTGTCTGTCCGCTGTCATGTGAATACTATAACTCAAAAACTTGAATAGCTAGATGAATAAAATTTGGTACATAGTTTTATCATCATGAATGTAGGTCCGTATCAAATTTTGGGCCAAATCCGTCAGAGGGTTGACTGTCTGTCGGTCTGTATAGTCGCATACTTGTAAAAATTATATCTCCTAAACTCTTTGGCTCAGATAAATAAAAATTGTTATGACGTTTGCTAATATTAATTATAGATCTGTGCTCAAATTTCGTTTCAATCAGTTGGAAAAAAGGTGTTCAAATTGCATATTTGGTTCAAATTGCACATTGCGACTCTGTTGGCGAGCATTTCGTTTATTTTACTCAAGTTAGTATAGTTGGCTTTTGACCTTGGCGGTCTACGAAATTGTAGCTTCGAAAGCGCTTCGTTTCTTCCCATTTGGTTCTTTTTTCTCCCTTTTGGCGAATTCTGATCCTGCTCCGATTATTTTATTTCCGTTTTGTCGTTTCAACGTGTGCTGTACGAAACTTGTTGCGTTCTGGAAATAAGCAGATTCGAAATTTTTAACCGAGCGAGTTTGCGGGGAACTGACTTAATTTCGCTATTTTTTTTTTATCTCCACTGCGCTAGTGGTTTCAGCTTATTTTTTGTCCCTATATGTGTTAGGAATATACGAGAAAGTTTAGGGGAGACCACTCCCGCTGGTTACTTTCTCGTATACGAAGTATACAAAGAGAAAGTATTATAATCGTCAAAAAATTCGAACTCGAGATTTTGACAAATCTCCACGTTTTAGACCTCCCTGAGTCCGAAAAACACAATTTTGGAATTATGTCTGTCTGTGAACACTATAATTCGAAAACTATTGGAGGTACGGGGATGAAATTTGGTATGTGGTCTTTAAACATAATTTGTAGGTTTCTATCAAATTTTGGACAAACTCCGTCCCCGGGAAGTCTGTCCGCGGTCATGCAAACACTATAACTCAAAAACTTGAATAGCTAGATGGGTAAAATTTGGTACACAGTTTTATCGTCATGAATGTATGTCCGTATAAAATTTTGGGCCAAATCCGTCAAAGGGTTGACTGTCTGTCGGTCTGTATAATTTACTATTGAAACCAATCCGTTATCTCCACGCGCATGCGTACTGGAAGCAATCTTCTGTGCAGGCGAAAGGAGCGAATTACGCCACTTTGTCCTTGAGACGGCAAGAGTGAAACCTAGCAGTGTGCGATAGATATGCGTTTTAATCGGCAGGCATCGCTTTGAATTTGATTCTTTACCTAAATATTTTTCAATCACTATAATGAAAAACCTTCTGATAGTCATTTGATTCTGGATAACAGTAGGTTCGAATTCTTTTAGCCACGCGGGGGAAGGAGAAACGGCATCTTTTGGGGGAAGTATACTAGAAAGTTTAGGGCAGAACACTCCTGCTGGTTTATAAGCTTTTATTCAATTTGTATTGTCCAATTTATTTTTGTATTGTCCTCAAATCTTAAAATCGATTTCTTACCCACTTCCAATCGAGCTACAGCTTTGAAATTTAGCACAGTGGTGGGTTTCCGGAGACAATACAATATTATGCAAAAAAATTTACAATCTATACCTATTTTAAGCCTAACAAAGTTATAATAAAAGTTTCGCCCTACATTTGGGCGATCAAGTTTTAAAGGTGGTAACCTCACGTTACGTAGGGTTGTAAGAACACCCGGCGTTGCACCGATGAATACGTAGCTCGTGTTTCTACTTGGCTTGGGTATACTTTCTATTAGAATTCGCCGGCAACCAACAGTAGATTTTTTTTTATTTCGTGTGCGCCAAACGTTTTGCACTCAAAGCAAAAAGAGAAAGTTGTGCAGATCGATTATCTTTTTTTTTCTATTACATTGTTGAAAATAATTGTAAGTTATCTCGTAATATA
>BGPR01000216.1:307022-369751 GCA_013235015.1 Araneus ventricosus | reverse complement strand
TTGAAGCCATATATTTTATATAAATACCTTTACAAAATCTCACTGCTTTCAATTTTTCATGGCATCGGTATTATTGTTATTGCAAATCATTTCCCTTTGATCCAAATTGAAAAAAAAAGTTTTTAATAATTTGAAATAATAGACGCCTTTAATTCAGGCTTTTCGCTTGATATATTGCGTATCTTTGTAAATAAATAATTTTTCGAACTAACGTACTTTCAGTAACTTTTATAATTCAGTGAATGAAAGAAATCTAAAGCGATACACTTGGATACACTTAAGAGGAAATAATGTTGGTTTAAATGTTGTGATGTATGTTAGTTTTTTCCAAAAATGTTCTATATTTAATTTACTTGGTTTGATTTCAAAATATTCCGTGCTTTAAAAGAAGGTAGGCGTAGATGACGCATATCTGTCATTTGAAAAGGATTAAATTTATAATCATCAAACAATAGGTAAAAAAATTCTTTATCAGTCTAAACTGCATTTGAACATTCAGAATGGAAACGCTTTGTGACATTTTGAAAGGAGCACGAAATATATGAAGTCTTTCAAATCTAAGCATTCGAATAATTGTTTTTCATATTTCATGCATATGGTTGTTTGAATGAAATGGAAATTTCATATCAAAGCATAGCTCTTGTGTGATTGAAACAAAGGACCTTAATCAAATTAGACATTAAGCGTATTAAACCCGAAAATATGCGCTATAGTGGTTTATATTGCATAAACTGCTTTGTATATTTGTGAAAAGAAATCATGTGGATAGAAGATGAAATCTGAGGAAAGCTATGTTTCTAGTGGATGTTATGCTTTAGAGAGCTTTATATTGTGCATCCTAAATAATTCTCAAGAAATTTAAATTAACTAAAAAAATCTTATGATAATCAAGCAAATTATAATTAATAAAAAGTCGGTTTATTTGCGAAGTGCTAATTATTTTTTAAAGAAATAATCTTTTTATATACTTTTATTCAACTTGACTTGATTCATGTCTGTAACGACGGAAATTTTAATCGTTTTTTGATTGACTTCTTGATGTGGTAGAGTTTCGAAATTTCGTACACCTAGGTGTTCTGGATGAAACTGCATTGCTATATTACTTTCAGACCTCATTTGTCAGTTTATTCATTCATTTAATTAAATTTTATTTCCCCACTCCTGGCGTCACCTGATAATTAATAAGATAAAAATTGATTTGAAAGGTCCATAATATTGATAATAATGAAATATAAATTAAAGAATAAGAAGCAGAATTTAATTAAAATAAAACATTCCTACTTTCCAATACATTTATAAAAATATAATTTTAAAATCTGTTTTTATTACTTTAAATAAAAAAACTGAATATCTCTACTTGTTCATTGTTGTCATTAAGGGCAATTCAAATATAAATTGCTTTTATACACATTAATACCCTTAACTCACTATTTCTCCGACACTTATCGTAAAAACTCGTGGCTCACTTTTAGCTGTTCACGAATATTACTTAATAATCAGAGCAGTCTCTTTATAAAGAAACTGCATGACTTACAATGCAGAAAATAATGAAATAAAATTTCGAAAATTAGTTTTCACGTTTTATGTTTTCCATAAATATAAATTTGTCATTTAAACATCAAAAATTCTAAAAAGATGTAACATTTTCCCCATTTCAGACACTGGCTACAGGGAGTGTCTAATAGCCATGATTAATTGGAATTTATGAGCTTATTCATTTTCCATGATTTTATTATTTCCTTGCGACTTACATCTCAATAAAATCATCCTATACATTTATATAACTATACATTTATTCATTTATAACCAATGAAAGTGTTATCGCTTTGATTCTCCTTTTCATTAACACAATATAAAAAGTTTTGTGTTTAGCTTTACAGTATGGTGAATTTTGGGTCCCAAATTTCATCTAAAATATAGGCGGAGGCCACATTCCTAATTTCTATTATCAGAGTGTTGCGTTTTTCAGATATCAAGTTCATTCTACGCACACCCAACCAAACTGAAAATGGATACTTTTATCTCAGGAGTCAGGGGTTTGTTGCAGTGTAAAGTAATGTTGTGAATTTCACATGCACACGAATGGGCAAACTAATAGTAGTCAACTCATTGACGTATTTAATCAAAAAACAAAAAATAAATACACACCTATATATCCGATAATAAATTAGTATCCCAAATTCAAAAAACAATCAACATGACGCCCTACTACGCGGACATGTAGTGATCAAATTCTTCTACGACATTCTTGATGGAGACATTCTGGATCTTCACGTCAGTAGAAGCCGCGATTTGCCAAGTTACGCAGCAATTTTTATCTCTGGAGTCAGGGGTTTGTTGCAGTGTAAAGCAATGTTGTGAATTTCACATGCACACGAATGGGCAAACTAATAGTAGTCAACTCATTGACGTATGTAATCACAAAACAAAAAATAAATACACACCTATATATCCAAAAATAAATCAGTATCCCAAATTCAAAAAACAATCAACATGACGCCCTACTACGCCGACATGTAGTGATCAAATTCCTCTAGGACATTCTTGATGGAGACATTCTGGATCTTCACGTCAGAAGAAGCCGCGATTTGCCAAGTTACGCAGCAATTTTTATCTCTGGAGTCAGGGGTTTGTTGCAGTGTAAAGCAATGTTGTGAATTTCACATGCACACGAATGGGCAAACAAACGCTAATAGTAGTCAACTATTGACGTATTTAACAAAACAAAAATAAATACACCTATATATCCGATAATAAATCGGTATCCCAAATTCAAAACAATCAACATGACGCCCTACTACGCCGACATGTAGTGATCAAACCTCTCGACATTCTTGATGGAGACATTCTGGATCTACGTCAGATTAGAAGCCGCGATTTGCCAAGTTACGCGGTACATTTTTTATCTCTGAGTCAGGGTTGTTGCAGTAAAGTAATGTTGTATCACATGCACAGAATGGGCAAACTAATAGTAGTCAACTCATTGACGTATTTAACAAAAAACAAAATACACACCTATATATCCGATAATAAATCAGTATCCCAAATTCAAAAAAACAATCAACATGACGCCCTACTACGCCGACATGTAGTGATCAAATTCCTCTACGACATTCTTGATGGAGACATTCTGGATCTTCACGTCAGATTAAGCCGCGATTTGCCAAGTTCCGCAGCAAATTGATGGCAATATTCTTTTGGAATAAAAGACGATGATTTTTGACCGAACAAATGAGGTACTGTTTCAACGCGACCGTTCGACGTTTCCTTTCTTTGTTTGTCCAAACGCATTGTCCGATTTTCTTCGAATTGAAGCCATTAAAAATGACGTATGTATAAAGATTTTTGTTTCTGATTCCGATCCAATTTCCCGGCAGTCGTTGAAATGGTTCCGTTTTATGCGATGCCAAACGGAACTCCATTCATAATGCATCTGCAAATACTGATTATAACAAGTGGCATTTATTAGCAATTTTGAAAATATTGATAAAAGCAGATATTTAATTGCAATTGTGTTAATACTGATAAGAGAAGAGACTTGCTTAACTAATTCCCATTAGTAAAGAAAGCTAAACTTTTAAAGACTGCAATGAAGAGCGAGGTCTACTGTTCGCAGATCTTCTAATTAATTGTCCAAGGAGGTTTAGTGGAAAAATTGGCTAAGGAAATGTCTATTTGCTGTGCTTAAGCGCTTCAAACCCGTTAGTTCACATTTGATAAGTTCATCAGGTGTTTTAAGGCAACGAGGGAAGTCACAAAATATATTATATGTTCCAGACTTTTCGCATAGAGGGAAACATTGTCTTCTATCGGCGTTTACATTTCCCTTTTAAATTACTCTGAAATACTTCTGCATACCTTTGAACCAGAAACATATTCAAATATGAAGTATGAAACGGGTTTAATGCTCATTGTATTTGAATGGTTTTGTATATTTGTAGAAATACGAAAGACTCACTTCGCGTAATGTTGATCTAGCCTATGTAGATAGCTTTTATTCATTTGTCTAAGATTTAATTTCTTTGTTTAACTCTATGAGCCCTAATCCGCCTCAAACCGCCCCATTCGACAGAGACCGGACTTATGCGGTTTCGGGCACCTGAGCGAATTTTACGGCAGAAAAGTTGTTCCTTTCTTTGCGTACAATTGATCACCCAAACTTGGGTGTCGTCCTCCTGGAATTTCTGTAAAGAAAGGAAGATTTTCATTCTGTTTTCGCTAACAAAAATTTGCTTCAGTTTTTGAGGTACTGAAATTCTCACTCTAGCGGGGTTCAGAAAGTTAAACAAGAGAATACATAGATATTTTATTTCTGATACATGAAAATAATTTTAATCAAAATATTTTCAGTAAAACTAGATTATTTCGGATCACGTTACTTTAATTTGTTCCCTTCTATTTTTTATTAATAGAAGGAAGTAAATATCTTGAATAGTACTGAATTATTATAAGGCAAGTTTGAAATTTCTTTGAGAAATCTTTCAGTTTTTTTATGAAATTTAAAACATCCAATTTCCTTATTGTTGCTCATACCTATATACTATTCAAAGGAAGCTAAATTTCCTCAATTTCCACTCAAAGATGAGTGATATTTTCTTCTGAAATGAAATTCAAAAATTAAATTTCTAACACTGTTGTTTTTATGATCTTGTTATTATGGTTTATACAAATTCAATCACTGTTTCATTATTCAATCGTGATTTTATGCATTTTATTTTTTTCTTTATGGAAAAAGGCAATACGATATTTAATTATATGGTTAAATATTTGAAATTTTTGGGTATATTGTATGGTGATTAAATATATATTTTGCGGTCAATGTGGTAAATCGGTTATTATATATAATCACCGCTATAATTATATATAATAACCACTTTTTTATGAAGTAATTATATAATGAAGTAACATATACATTTCTCTTTGCAGTAGGACCTTGCTAGATGACTTTCAACTAATCACAAAGCATAACGCTCCTCCTAAATGTGAGTGACTATCAACCATTGATTGATACATTTTTATTCGTAATTGACCCACGTAATTTTGACCCACATGCCGTCATTTCACCATGTTAAATCTGCTTCGCGAATTTAAATTCGTCAAGAACCCCATATATGAAATGGGTTCACGCGATGTAAAATAATGCTACATAGATAATGGTGATAGGTGGCTTCCGAAAAATCTGGCGATTGCAATTTGGAATAGACCTTCAAGCCTGGGGATGAGAAGTCAACATGACATCCAATACACCATCCTAACCTGCATTTCATTAAATATGAGAATTAATGCATTTAATACTGTTTCTAATCAAGTGAACTATAAAAATAATCCAATTAATTAAAATGAACCTCAGATTCATTCGACATGTTTATTAATGAATCCTTAATCTGTGACACAAACAGAATACATATTAGATATGAACAGATGAATTATTAAAAAAAATCTATAAGAAGTAAGTCAGCAGTAAAACAGGCATGCGAAAGTAAAAGGAAGAGCAAAAACGAGCGCAAAAGACGGAAGTAAATTATTTCTGAAAGCAGATAAAAGACTCTCCCGAGGGAATAATTCGTGCCTCGAACAGCTTTCATTTCCTTTTAGTAGATCCTCCCCGGAACACACGGAAGTCAGTTTATAGACGCTGGTATTTTAACTGGAATTGAAGGTGTGTGCGTTCGTGGATGCCAATAATTCCATCCAACATTTTAATATTTATTTTCGAAAAGTTAAGTATTAGAGATATGTCAGTTATTAAGAAATATATTAATATATAAAGTGATAAAAACGGATAATGAAGTTTTAAAAAATTCATTCTCTGATAGAACGTGTATTAACGCAATTATTTTTATGTTATAGCATTTTTATTCCTCCCTCTCTCGTATTGAATAAGAATGTAATAATTGTATAGTGCTTGACGCAACACGAAGTGAGGCGCTAATTTCTATTAGAAACTACCCATAATAGGTCCGTGATACTTAGACGAAAACTGTCAGCCGACTGTTAACCGACACGTCTTTTAAGGTATCCGAACACGTTCGGAGCACTTTTTTTTTAAATTGTGAAATAGAAACACCAAAATATATTTTTTAGATTCGAATTTAATAAAGATTAATATTAGCGTATGATTTTTGAGTATAAATTATTATAAATTTACAAAATTCTTGAATTTCTGCTGCTTTTTAGAGGAAATTTCCCAAAACTTCAAACGTGCTACAGGTCAAACTTTTGTAATAATTCAAATAAAACTAATACTAAAACAAACTACATACTATGGACTAGTGCTTGTACTAGAATCTTAACATTCTTTGGATAAATAAAAATTTTAGAGCTAATCGAACAATCATTATAAGATTTTCAGCAAATTTTCTATGTCATTTTTCAAATAAAAGACCATAATTTAAAAAATATTGTTACAATATACATTATTCTAGAACATTCACTAGAGAAACATTTGAAGAAAATGTTCACAAAATTTCAGAACAATCGAATGATAATATCTTGAGTTATCATGTTTGAAGTTTGAAAAATATGCAAAAAATCTAATTTTGAGAAAAATCAAATTTTAGTTTTTCCACGCGCTCAAATTATGTATCTAAACTTTAAAAAAAATTTCTAAAAATATACTGACATGATATTAGCTTGCAGAAAAGGAGTTTAAAAGAATTTTTGACAGGTTTCTGTCCCTTTAAATGACGACTTTCGGCTAATTAAACGCCCACTTCCGGTTTTCGGTTTGTTATAAAACAATTAATATCTCATCTTCTAATTAACGTACCGACAAAAGTAAATATGTTTTAGAAAGGTAAATGAATGAACTATCGAAAACATCAAAAATTTAAAAAAATGGAATTTTGGTCGAAAATCGACTTTCGAACGTGTTCGGATACCTTAACCCTCCGACTGTACAATGCTTTCAAATCACTCTTTAGATGCAACGTTTGAAAACGTGTTCGAATACCGTTGAGACAAGCGAGTCGTTATTTATGAGCAAAGCTTTATTAGTACAATATGATCTAACGTTATAAAAGTACTAATTAAGCACATTAGCCTGTGAAAATGTAGGATGCAGCAGAAAATAAACTTGCTTCTAGCAAGCAGAAATCGCGGGTTAGTTAGTTAGTTATATTAACGTCCCGTTTTGAAGCAACACAAGGGGACGGACCTCGTGATTTTGAACCACGGTCAGATGACGAGGACGACACCTGAGCTGGCACCCCCCTCTCCAAACTTCCACGCCACACCAACGGGAGGACGTTTGGCCACTACGTATGATTTAACGTGCAACAGGCCCCATACACGGCGGATCTTCAGTGGAATCGGGTCTCGAACCTGGAACCCTCCGGCCCCAAAGCCGAGACCTTACCACTAGGCCACCGCGGCCCAGAAATCGCGGGATACGCAATCAGTGGGTTAATCGGCACATGCATATACATGTGCCCAAGTGAAAGTGGGATTGTGATTCTACCGGCATCATTTCAAATGATAAGATTTTGGGATACGTCTAGTAGATGATGGAGTACATCAAGAGAAATCTATTATAAAGCGATTAGCGATCGGTGGTGAGTCATTCAGAGATGCTGATAAAATATATCAAACTACCATGGATTCTTCCAAACAGATTCAGAGCTCATTAATCCAATTATTGTTGGCAGAAGGTATTAGTGGAATTTACATTTAATGTCGGACAAAAAAATTTGTATATAGTACAAATTCCGATAGTGCAATGACTTTTATCATTGACGTAAGAGCACAGCTGACATGTCACGAACAGATACAAGCACTCGCATAAGTGTAAAAATCTCTACCCTATCGGAAAATTGCACTTCGTGACCTATATTCAGTCCCATATACATTTGATTGAAAGTGCACCGCATTTACGTGCCATTAGTTTTGTTCAATTATATTTAAATATCATTGCTTTTAAATTTTCTGAAATAGTTTTTATTTTAGTCATAATTATCTTTGTCATAATATTGCGTTTTTATCATGTTTTATAGTTTTGTGTAACTGTTCATATAAACGTAACTCCTTTTTAACATATGGCTCGGAGGTATTCTAAATTTTACTTTTTATTGCATTTTATGGGGAAACATTTATACCATATGTCTTGGCGCAGCATAGCCAATGCTGGCTCTTGCGCCATAGAAATCCAAACTCAAATCCAATTCGAAAGTGCACCAATAGAATGGATGTATTCGGAAAACAGGGAATTTTTTTATGAACACCCGATTAGAAATGGGGCTACCAGTTCATAGAATTTTAGAATGTTTTAATTTTATATTTAAAAGTTTGAATATCTAATCGTCATATAATTTGCAAAAAATATTTACGATGAAATTATAGAACGACTTACTTTTTATCCTCTTTTTTATCCACCAAAAATTCAATAAGAAAAAATAGAAGAGAAAAATGTCGAAAGACAGTAATAATAAACTAATAGAATTATTAATAGAATTCTTCTTATAGTTCAATATAATATATCCAACACACATACTAGTATTGGTTTCCGGTTTATTTATTTATCAGCAGAAAGAATTTCATATATTATGAATAGAAGTTGGAGCTTTAATTCCAAGATACGCATCAGCTTTAAGCTTTAAAGACTCTCTTAAACTCAAAATAACTGTTAAATTAATTTTACTAACAAACTTTGAAGAATATGTCAAAAAGCATAAGAATACAAAAATTTCTAATTTTTGTACACGTGTAGAGTGTATATTCAAATTTCGAAAAGAAAAGAAGAATTAATGCTGTTATCTATACCATAACCTTCCTCAATAACTTGTAGTATGTATACATTCATTCTATTATCGAATAATTCAATTGCCATTTAAATACCCATCAAGTGCGATTGGTCATTTTGTGAGATAGGGAACTGCTGAAATATTTTTGAGGGTAATTGATGCACGTCAGATTTCAGTTCTAAAATATTTTCATACATTATCGGCCTTATTCACCATCGATGGTTAAACCATGATCAGCGGTTAAAAGTGAATTTACACAAACAAGCGAATGCTGACCGAAATGATCAACTGGATGTATACCTTAACTGGCGAGTTGGCTAGAAACTCGTTTTGCTAGAAGGTTGAGGGTAATTTTAAAAATCGCCAACAACAGAGAAATTGAGATACCATGCCAAAATAGCAACCCGCTAGGGTATACATTTGGCGACGCACTTCGGTCAGCTTTCGCATCATCATGGCAGAATCATCATTTAACCGCTGATCATGGTTTAACCAAGGATGGTGAATAAGGCCGTATGCATACAGAAGGATTAAGATAGTTTGGTTTAATATCTTCATGATCCGTTTTGAAATTATATGGGCCTATTTTGGAATGGAACGCATTATTTTGGACCACACTCAGATGACCAGGAGGACACCTCAGCCGCCCCCCCCCACCTCTTCGAGCTTCCACATCCCTACAGATCTGACGTATACACGGCCCCATATTCGGGCATGGGCGACCCTCGAGCCACGTAGCCACGAGCCCATCGCGGCACTTTAGGATAATGATGTACAATGTAATCTGTTTCAACAAATTTTTCTGTAAAGATCACAGTATTCAAATTTTCGTCTCTGCTCATCTAAACTTTCAGCAGTAACGCATAAATATATGCAAATCTTTACTTAGCTTGTTAGAATGCCATCTAATATAAGAACCACCACTTATAAACTGGAGATTTAAGGTCATTCTGGAGAACAAACTGGAGAACATTTAACAAGTTCAGACTTCGCTGCACTCTCGACATAATATTTGTGGAAATTCATAATTTATATCTGAACTCCTCGGGACTCTAGAAAACTTCGAAAATTACTGTTTAGATTGTAACTTGATTCCTTAGAGCATGCTGAAGAACAATTCATAAGCTAATAGAAGAGACAACTTTTAAGGCATTGCTGATTTCTTGTGCAAAATTCTTTTATTAAAGGAAGAGGAAGGATAATGAATTTCTTAAGCATGTTTCTGGGATTGTGTTAAGACTTTACAAAGCAAATTATTTATCTACTATATTACGGCCTACACTTGCTGTTGAATAGTTTCCAAGAGTAATATGAGACAATGCGCATGTAATTATTTTCAAAAACCCTTACATTTACGACAAAGAACTTATAAATAATATTTTCTGAAATATTTAAGCTGGAGGAGGAATAAAACAGCATTAACAACTTCTAGCTTTTTCTTATCAATAGTGATATTATTCTAAACATGTGCAATAAAATAAAAAAAATCTCAATAGCTAAAAATCCTTCAGAGTAAGAATTTAAAATCGAAAGAAGTTCGTCATAAGTAACTCCTTATTCACGCAGGCTCTAATTCTCAACACTCCATCTTCCTATAGTCCGATTTCTGTACCAGAAATTTATCTTCTTTTTCAACTGAATACTTTCGTTTCAGTTTTCAGCTATCCTTTTATATTACATGAAGCATGCTTTTTTTGCAAATAATATCTTTTAATTACAAGTATACGAAATCTCAAAATACCTTCTTAAAACAGAGATTTCGTTGGAGAAACGAGAAAATGCCTATCTTTCTTTCCTATTTTTCTTTCTATATGCCTTTTTTTCTTTTCAAATTATTGAATGATAAGATCTGATTCCTTTTCAATTGCTTGTGTGGTTACGTATTCTTGTCTTTCCTCGTTAACAATAAATTTCACCATAACACATGTAGCAATGCAGTAGGAAGGGCGAATAGATCAACATGGTTATTAGAGAACCGGGAGATTTATTCCTCTGAAGGAGATGAAATTCATCACATCATCCATATCAGTCCATCCATATGCTGAGGAAAAAACGAGTAGATTATTTGTGATTGTTCCACTACTACATTATAATTAAAGTTTACCTACTGAGAAGGGCCTGGAGCCGATTCTAGGCCTTCAAAAGAAAAACAAACTTCTCTAGTATATATACAAGTGATTCGTTCAGTGATAATTGAAAATGAAAAGAAAAAAAAAGAAGAAGAAAGTTACAATTTCCATAAATAGATGGCGCTGCACCAATATCTGAGGTGAATTTTGCATTCATTTTTTTTAAAATTATTGAAACAAAATTGAATACCTCATTTGAAAAGGTTTTTCTTCCATTTAACTGAAAATGCTGCAAAAATTCAGTTCTGAACGTAAAAAAGTTTCGAGTTAAAGAGCAGAAGAAAGTTTCTGGCACAAATAATACCCCCGTAAAACATTTCAACGCCTCACTACTTTTTCTTGTTCTCATATGCCGCATAACTTTATAGAGCGTACGACATTTTAGAGGAATTTTGTTTCACTCGGAGCCATAGAACCGGCTCTAGAGCTTTCTGAGTAGGCCCATGTAAAGTAGAAGTGTAGAATCTTCTGATGGCAAAGTCTACATGAAGTACCAGGTATAAGATGTCTAGTTTAGCTCCGATATGTGAGTGTAGGTTCCGTCATGGAGGACTTTCAAGGGACGCATCTATGTTCCGCTTGTAGGAAAACCTCTAGAAGCCAAAGAAATTCAGAGCTAAAGCACATTTCCAAAATATAGTATATTTGTATATCTCTATTATATATTTTGTATATCTCTATATATAGTATTTTTGTATATGTTTTCTGTATATAATGTTTGAATAATGCTGGTTACCAGCACATTCAGAGGACAGAAACTTTTACCTTTCTCCGGTGCACGTTATTCAGAAGCCACGAGTAGATAGACCATTTGTACGGACCATAAGAATGATATAAAGGGGACATTCGATCTTCTGGGTGATTGAAGTTTCCTACAGGTTAGTTCGGGGTTGGGAAAGGGAACTTAACCCCTTCAGACCTGGTATTCCGGCTTCCAGTATACCGGACATCAACTTTTAACAGCTCCTACTAATTCACTACTTGACGTACTGTTACATAAAATTACATGCTGTTTTTTTAAATTACTCGATTAATTAATTTTTTAATTTTCTCGATTTCCTTAGAAATATAATTGTTACAAAAATCTTTCGTTTCGAGCATGGAATCATTTTAGTTTTTTAGTTTTTTCAACAAAAATCGAGAAAATCATCGTTTTTCCCAAAATAGAGCTCGGTGATGAATTTTGTTTTTCAATTAATTTTTTGTTTTCAATCCTTTTTTACCATTTAAAAGGCTTCTACAATATATTATAACCCTTTGACAAACATTTTAAAGTGAAATTTCTGTGATTTTTTGTCTTTTTTTTTAGTTGAAATATCCTGTATTGTCCGGATGCCGGACGTGGGATAACTTTTTAAATTTTTCATCTACAGGCTTGAAATTTCATTTATGCTTTAATCTTTGCAGTAGTACGCACCAAAGGAAAAAAAACTCTAACTCCATTATTTCTTAATTCCGACTGAAGGGGTTACTGAGCTGCCGAAACGACGTTGTATCAACACAACAGAGAAAAAAATACGCCAGTACAGCAGTTATACCATTCTTTGAGAAAAAGTTAACACGATAATTGAGTTTCAGAGTGTCTTACAACGAAGAACAGCTCTGAACATTTAAATATGCTTCACAGGACATGTTGAGATGTAAAAATGCATTCCCAGAATGAAGTACAAAAATCCTGAAGTAAAATTAAAAGGGCAATTGAATAATAATGTTAAAAAAAGAGTATTTAATGCATCCTAACCATTCATGAGAATTAAAGCTTTTCAACTTTAAAGTATGTAAATTTAACAAACATCCTATGGGAATCCTGTATAATCTTTATAAAAAGTGAAAGCCTTTAGTAATAATGCAGTCTGAGAATTAAGTACCAAAAATGCAGACAACCTCATTAAATTTTTATGATTCTACAAGAAGAGAATGAAAGATGGAAATCAAAAAGCCACATTTGTCATCTTAAAAGAATAAAAGTTTAATCTGGAGAACAGTAAGAAAATATGGCTTTTCATGGAGTCATGACTCTCATAAAGAATTCATATCCGTAAAAACAGACTTAAATATTGCATAACTTCACTGTGAAGGTTAGTTTTTTCATGCAGTAATGAAGTAAAACAGTTAGTTATAAATATACAGTATCCATGTAACTATAGAGGTATTCAGTTTCATAACAATTTCAGCCGTTTATTTAAAAGTAATTATTTTATTCTCAACAATTACATTTCTTACCGTTATGCGAATAACTATATTAAAAATGGCAGCATTTAATGCTCTAGAAATAACGTCTTATTCTTGTAATCGTTATTCAAATCAGTAAACATATCGATCTGTTTACTGTCAAAATGCAATCATCGCTATGGAATAGTATTGCATATTACTTTACCTTCAATGTATAATATATAAATTCGTCAATAAATTAAACACACACACGTGTATATGCATTCATACAAGCATATGAATATATCGGTGTAGTTTAGTCGAGTAGCTTCAAAATACTGGAAATGCAATATCCATTAAACATTATCACGTTAATCTTAACGTGCCAGTATATAGAATCTACTCGAGATCTGTTTTTGGGTAGAACAGCGTGATTCTGAACCGTGATCAGATGACAAGGGCGGCACTTGAGTCATTGTCCACTTTTCAATAGTCCTCATCAAAACCGATTTCCACCCCATACCAGTGGAAAGACGTTTGACCATCGAAGTCAAATTAGACGTAGATTAGGAAAAGTTACGGCAGATCTACAGTGGAATCGGATCTCGAACCTAACATCCTCCACACCCGAAGCCGAGACCTTACAATGCTACCGATACCCATTTCTGTATATTGAAAAACTTTTTGTGCAAGACATGAGCATGTTTAATATTCATATCTTGTATTTCAGACTTTAACAACAATGTTTCTTTCAATGAGTTATAAGATGGATATAATAGTTTCACTTTTTTGGAATATTGTCTTTAAGACAGTGCTCTTCTATAAGCTGTTTTGCAGTTTTGTAAGCTTTTCCGCACTCTTGTTTGAATAAAAAAAAATTATCTTTTTTCTTGGAGTTTGCTTTGTGAAACAGATACTCAACTTGTCTTTTCAGCTCAGATAAATTTTCGTTTTAATTTTCTTTCATGTGAAGCTCTTGTTTAGAGTTAAACTGTGTTTTATAAAAAATAAAATGTGAATTTGATTCGTGAAATTTAATGCAACCTTTCAAAATATAATTACATTACCAAATTAAAGCACTGAATACTATATCAACTAAATTATCACTATTTCCTATATTAAAACTCAATAACAACAATAGTGTGGCTTACGAATACACGATAATTTACATATGAAGCAGTCCTTTTCCAATTATAGTGACAAGTCAGCTTCTATTAGGGGAGAAGTCAGTTGCAGGAATGAACTCTGACAGAAATCTGCGATGCAGACGCAAATGTCTATTTGAATTTATAGCCAGACAATCTTTCAAATTGACGCCGGAAGCATTGGAAATGCGGGTTCCAGACTTGGCTCAAAGGTCTTTCATTTCATTATCGAGGCCGGCAGAAATCCATTCGCAGTCAATGTGGTGATAAATTTTAAACACCACTCGAGACGCGGTGTATAAATTGGCATCAAATTCAATCAAGCGAGAGACTTCCATGAATAACACGTCGAAAGTGAATCTGCAATTTATAGACACAACACTGTTCAAAAAAAATTACTACTTAATTAGAAAGACCAGAAGTACTTAAACATTTTGCCTTATTCAAAATCGGTGAATATAGTTACAGATTTTCTTATCAGGTAAATACGATAAGAAGATGTGTCTAGAAGTTATGAATGCAAAATAGATTTCCAAATTTAAGGTGAAGGTGATTGCTGTTAAGTTATATTTTTAATGAAACCTTGAAGTTAAAGAGATCTCATATGTCTGCCATTGTTTGAAATGTGTACCTTTCCGACAGACTTACCTCATTTCAGACATCTTTGTGTTAGTTAGGAATTTGTTTAATGGGCAAAGAATATTTGGTTATAAACAGTTTCTTTAACCTTTGTAATTTCTATGCATAATTTTTAGACATCTAACGATTTTTTAATTAATCGCTTTACAAAGTAATCTGAATTACATATAAATAAGTTCGCATTAATATGTCTTTTTTATTTTATATTATGTCTGTCCTATAAAACAAAATATTTCAATCTTACATCTCTCATTCAAGTTTATATTCGATCGTTTATGATAGCGCTTAAATAAAGGCAGACTTAAATTCTGACGATATATTGCATATACAAGTATGTTTTATAGATATTATTATTTCTTTAAAACCCTGACATAAAAGTTTCTGATATGATATCGCATAGTTTGAAATACGTCTAAATTCAATGTGGATAATTGCAATTTCGAAATGTTATGTATAGTTTTGTAGTGATAACTATATAAGAAATTGTGTGTTAAGATCTAACACTGCGGCAACTTTGGTGATACGAAAGATTTCGGAAAGTAACTATACCCTAGTGAAGTCATCAGGAAACTGCACACATGTTTCGTTTGATCAGTAAACCAGAATTGTGTTCACCTGCTCCTGAAGTACTTAACCTTTGATAGCTTTATACATGGATGAAAATTATTGTATACAACTGTATTAGGAATACATTCCTTAGATACTGATAGCTCTTTTATACACTGTATAGCTTCCGTTTTAGAATATTCTTTGAATGCTTTGGGACAATGCCATTCGCTTTAACGCTTTTGAACAGAATCAAAGTAAAGTCGGAGAAACAAAATCTGAGATACTGGTGTTTGAATTTCAATATTTCAACGACTGATTGCTTCAGAAATTGTGTAAGTCAGCTTATCATAAGTATCATGATAATTCTCTGTAGAGCAATATAGATTGCGATACAATTTGGCAAATTCTGAATATTTGTAAATGAAGCATAAATAGTTGCAGAACATACAGACGAGGATACTTAAATTGTGAAAACTAAGCTATTTTTCTATCTCAGTGAAAGTTATTAATTTTTCTTTTACTTTTGGAACGTTTTCGGAGAAAGCATTAATTCTTATAAAAGTTTTCGTTTTAAATTTTAAACGATTTTAAATAATTTTTTATCTCTTTTTATAATTGGAATTTTAAAAACTAATGAACAAAAATATTAAGCGGCATAAAAGGGATGAAGTTAAAAATATTCTTCCGATCTCAATGGAAATTATTACCTTAAAATTTGGAAAATTTCATATGAAAGCATTTAATGTATCATTGATTAGCTTGTATTTTCCCTAATCCCTGATTTTCAATCACTTAATTCATCTAGTTTCCAGTTGTTTATACAGCTTCATTGGAATCATTTATTTATTTCTATTTTCATAAAATTCAATCGTATTGATAGCCAAACTTTTCGAAAAACAAAACACGTTTTAGACCATTATCACTGTATTATTTTAAATATATATTTTTAGTCAAATCATATACATTTGTAAAAACGATATTTATTATTTTACTATGCGTTACTGATTACAATGTATGGTTTATATGAATTTGAAGATTTGAGGACATTTAAACATTGGATATTGCAAGCATTCTGGAGAAAAAGAAGACGAAATTTTTTCATTTGGAAGACAAAACATTAGCATTTGATGTTGAAACTTTGCTTAATCAGTGATTTGTTTTGTATTTCAAGGCAGCTTCGTGGGTCGTTCAACATTGTGAGTTCTCTAATATACGGCTTTTATACAATTTCGAAATACTCTCGCCTCAACTTTTTTGTAATATTTCCGCTTAAGAAACAGACGAACAAACAATCTTCTCATTAATGTATTAAATGATATGTTAATATAACTAAACTAACTCATTAATTGATTTATTCCAAAATTTTTTACCGATCTACAGTTCGGTATAAACCCCAGATAGCACGTAAGTTTGCAGCAAGTTTGATTTTGACTTGTCATGGCAAAATTTGACGCGTCAAACTTGAATCGAACTTGTAGCAAGTTCGATGTGACAAGTAGCGCCACCTCTTTGCAAATCAAACTTGCAGCAAGTATGCAAAACAAGCTTCCTGCAAAGACAGCACAAAGAGATAATTATCTTTGTCTCTGTTTAAAAAAAACATCCGATTTTTAATAGAATCTCCTAGACCGTCCTTCTTTTTATTAATTCAATAAATTAATGATAATTTGTAGAAAAACCTAACTTTTTTATAAAAAAATTTTGAAGCATTTGCCATCTTTTTACTAAATATAACACTCGCACTTTAAAGAAAATTATATCGCCTTTTTCTTAATGTTGAAATTTTAACGTTTTTAAATAAATTTAAACCGAAAAAACAGTCAATGTTTGTTGAAAAATAAACTTATACATTTTTTCCCATTTTAAAGTAATTACTTTTGAACTCTAATTTCATAATTTATTCTACTAGCAAAACGTAGTTATTAGCGAAAATCGCTCTCTCTTTGACTTCAAATCATATTCTCAACTCAAAAAATTAATGAAATCAAGAAAACAGTTTAAAATAAATCGTATACGAATCGAAGCTACCGACGTATTAGCGAAATCTATCTTCTCCTCTCGTAGCCGAACTGGTCTAGTGGTATCGACCTCTGTCTACTAATCGGTAGGTCGCGAGTTCTATCCCGGGTTGTGTTCGTACTCTGTTTTTGCTATTATTTGCAATGAGTTTGCACGACAAGCTTGTGGCAAACTTGCTGCAAGTTCGTTTCATGGTGACTTCGAAGCTTTCGTTAACTTGCTGCACGCTTGCTGCAAGCTTGCACTCTTGTCATGACAAATTTGTGGTGAACTTGCACTCTTGTCATGACAAATTTGTGGCAAGCTTGCTGCAAACTAAAATTGCTATCTGGGACACCACCAGCCAAATTTCATTTATCTCGATCTCTGCGTTTTTGAAATAACGTATACACACGACAGAAGTGGTCCCCATTTTGGTACTGATATACAATTTTGATGTAAGGGCTACATACCAAAATTTACAAATATAGCTTGTTGTGTGTTCTAGTATATTGTTGACATCGTTAAATGAACCAATTGGAAGACGTGACCCAAAACTTGATACAGATCTACAATTTTGGTGCAAAGACCACATACTTAATTTTATCTCTTAGTTTCTAGCTCTTTGCGTTAACACAAAGTTGCGTTGTTGATATACACAAAGAAAGGCAGAGAGACATACAGATGAACATATCGACACAAAAACATAATTGTTTTTGTGGGGGCGAGGACTCATGTAGTTCGAAAACGTGCGATTCATTCAAATTGTGAAGCAATTTTTTTAACGATTGCAAAACTTTCTGTGCTTGTATCATGTGCATTCATGTATGAGGGATTAAAAAAGACGATCTTTAAGTATGGCTGCATCCCAAACTCCTTTTTATCGTAATGATCCAATGATTTTGGCATGAAATCAAAATATTGATAAATAATTTTGAATTGATCTTAAGAAGAAGAGACTGAAGCGAAATAGGCATCCACTTGCTTTGATGCAATACACCTATGCGCACATTGTTTCAATGGATTTGTGATTAATTTCAAATATTTTAGTGTATTTTTATATTTATTTCATATTATTGCGAATAAATGCGTAATCAAAATAAATTTATAAACTGATACCTCCATCTCAAGACCTCATATCGTCGGCGTTCAGGCAAAACTCACCAAGTCCAAAACTATAGTTTAAAAATGTGGACAATTTAAACTTAATTATTTTTGAGTAGTTATTATAAATAGAAAAAATTATTTTACAGATTTCTAGCTCCTACGGTTGATTTACTGATATTAAGATAACAGGTTTCTAACACGAAATAATAAATTGCAAATTTTAATCGACAGAAGAAGTCCGTCAGAAGGGTTTTGTGGACTCGACGACGATATGACGGCTACATTTCCAAGTTCTACGTTCCCATCCTTCCAAACACACAGGGCATAATGACATTTCAGGGGAGTAGAAGGTAAATGTTTAGTTGTCTGGCAAACGAATAGACTTATCCGGAAACTGTTGTTCTCTTGTCTGGTGCGAGCTAAACAGATAACTGTTTGTCAGTTATCGATTGATTGCATCTAGCATTTGTAGGAAGAAATTAGATCTCTTCGTTCACCGTCTACATAATTTTCGCGAGCATTTTCTGTAGGTTTGTGTCTTTGTCTGCGGTACAAAAAGCATAAGTTGTGTAACATTTTCCCTTATAGAGTTTTAGCCTGTGATCTTTTTAAATTACAGCGGATTGATCTTCCAAAAATTGAACAGTGGAAAATTTATATACTATAAATATCTGTGTAAATGATTAGTCACCATAAAGAAACAAGGTAACTGAATCAATGGGAAATGCCACAAAATTATAATTAACACAGGCCATTTATTAATTGTATCACTATGAAATAGATTGTAGTATATTTTATCTCCTTTAATATATTTTATCAGCTTCTTAGCATCATATAAAGTAATAAATCTATTTTTCAGATAAACAGAGAGAACCGTTAGAAATGCATATAGAATACAAAACGATAAGTAACCCATTTAAAAAACATATTCTCCAGAATTGGGATATTTTCAGAAAATTTGGAATTCAAAAGTGCAAATTCTTTTCTTATTAGTTCTGGAAATTTGTGTGATCATTTTATTAGTCTGTATTAATAGTACTTCTTTCTAGTGCTCACAAGGCATTTTTTATGTACAAAACTGTTCATATTCGACGAAATCGAATTGATCATTTGTAAAACTGGAAATAAATTTATCAATCTACATTCTCTATCTGAACTGTTGATTCAATCTAGTTCGACATGACCTCACTCTTAGAGCTTCATGCTACTGAGTATTGAAATTAAATTCAGTGAAAGTAATAAAAAATTCATTTAATTTAAAAAGTTCCCTTTATTTAAGAGCTAATTTTAAGAGATAGCAAAGAGAATATTAACACTATAGATTGCCACACTTTCCTAAGAACTAATTGATTAAAAATACAACACCAATTTGACGCAATTAAGAAAGTTAAAAAGAAGTATTCATCTATGCATATACCATAAAAAAGAATGACGGATGTTTTAAACAACGAGCACAAAAAATGAAGCCTATTAAAAAGCTAGAAAGTCATATAAATAATTTTTTTAAGGAAAGTCACCACATTTTCAAGTATTATAATATGCAAATACTTCATTTCTGCATTCCTTTCTTATAATGCAGAGAACTGAATTAATATTTGAATTGTAACTAATAGGATATAAAGAAATAAAAAATGTAATAAAAAACTCAAATGATATTTCTCTCAACCATATTATTTTTTTCAACCCCAGATAAAAATGAAGCAGAAATATAAAATGAAAGAAAGATTGTGAGTTTGAACAATCAATGAATCAATTAAGAAAAACAAAATATATTTCGTACACATAAAATTGCTCGATGTGCAAGCGAATGCTAAAATTGATATTTCAACGGGATTGGCTGATAAGAAACCGGAAAGGTGTAGGTTTACCCTCTATATATCTAAGACTAATTTCGGAATGTAAGATATTCTATTATGTTAGGAAAACATAAGTTTAATCATAAGTATAGTTATCAATAGCTAAATCTATATATGGAGTAGATTGATTTTACTATTGATAGCTTTATTGAAATTAATAGGAAAATGAATTTACTTCAGACTGCATGAGGAACGCAATTTTCAAAAGAAATTTTTCCATTATTGAAAATGAAAAAATAAAAAAAAACAGATTGAATGAATGCTCTTTGATTAGAAAAGGATGTACATATTTTTACATTTAAATTAAAAGAATATATCTTCCTTTAATTTAGTTTCAGTTGTTACTGCTGTTCAACTGTCTGGGTATTTTTTCACAAATTCAAGTATCTATCCCTGGGGGATTTACCGTAGATTAAAAATCTTAGCTCTAAGTTTCAAAGGAGCATAGGCATTTTAATAAAGACATATTACATATTATAAAGTACTTTCAGAAACCCTTTTTTCTAAAAAGCGTCTTACATGCATTCAAATTCAATGATTTATTGCAATTAAAAACGTTTATTATTTGATTTATAATTCAATTCTTTCGGAAATATTCAATAAAATAATCTAATTCCATTCAAATAACCATCCTTACAAAAAAATCTCCATTCATATAAATCAAGTCAATTAAAAAAATATTCAATTGAATTTTGAAATGAGAATTAATCAGGAAAATAATTCGAGGGGTGTTTTTAAAAGAGAATACATCAGCAAAAAAATACAAAAATAAAAATATATTTATCCCAAAAGAGATGTGTTATAAAAAGAAATTCTCCACTCTCTCAAAAAGATAATCTTCATCCTTTCATTTGTGTTGATTTTAAATTCACGGCTAAACTGCTGCTCAGCGTGTTCAGTTGGAAGGCTTCTTTATATAACAGACAAGGTTGAATCTATTCATGAGAGCTGATAAAAAAGTAATCGACAGTTCAAGTTCTTTGTACAAGCTGCTATCTCGCCACCTTCTCCAAGCGAGCTTGTATCAACCATCTTGTTGCCATGGTTACAAATGGAAGGTGCAACAGGATGCTCATCCCTTGAATAAGGTGGGTTTTAGCTACTCACGCCTCTTGTCATAACAGAGGCATTTATTTTTTCCTCCTATATTTTAGAGTGTTAATAAATTATAGACGAATCGATGAATAAACAAAATTCAATTCTAATGTCAATAATTTATTTGCTACTTTGAAAAATTGTATGAATTCCTAGCTCTTTTGAAAATAATTCTCATTTTTGGCGTTCTTAGTTACTTATTACTTGTTAATTTCGCATGTTACGTAATTAGAATGGAATCGGAAAGTGGGACGTAGTTGTTGAATATTTACTTAAATTTTCTGGACGATAAATAATAATTCTAATTTTTATCAATTATATTAACGAATTTTATGATTATTGTATAAATCTGTTATTGCTTATTTTACTTTTCATCATTTTTTTATAATACGATGCAATTCATGATGCAATATTTAAATAATTTAATTTTTAGCAACAAATAATTTTAGGCTTTATATCTCAAGAATTTATTACTGGTTAGATCGCATTTCATCTCTGTCGCAAAATAATAGCAGATTATATAAAATTATGCTACTTAAATCAGGTATTTGTTTCCAAAGTTAAGATTATAAATAATATATATATATATATAACTAATATTCTCAATATATAAATATCATATTAAACAAAATTATTAAAAAAACATTTATAATCACGTTATTTTAACATCCAATACAAATAAAAGATGTATTGTACAGAAATAAATATATTGATAGATACCTGATAATAATTTTTTATTGAAATTTAAATAATTTGACAATTATTTTCATTAATTTATGACTTATCTATTTAAAACAATGAATTTTCTCTTTAGTTAAATTGCGAGCTTACATAAGTATGCTTTAAAACACAAAGTTAACATTTTGATGTAATTTATTCATTCCACCTTTACAATGACAAAATTTAAATCAAGTTTTTTTAGATAGCTCATTTTCTAAGTGGTTTATAGATATATGTTTACGCGTCTTTGTTTTAAAATCGAATGAATAATTCCGTTGTCTTCATAGAAATATTCTTTTCTATGTTTGTTTAAAATTCTTCTGTCTATGTATATAAAGGTAATTTGAAATATTTCTGGCATATTAAATTTTGGTTTCAAAGGAACTAAGCGGTTAACACAATTTTAATAAAATCTGGCGTGTTTTCTTACAAAGCATCGCAAATCGCGACATATAATGGTAGATAAAATTAATGGAAATGGAAAGGATCTTTTTTATTTCCATTAATTTTATTTATTAATTTATACACTTTTCTATAGTAATGGGGTTAACAATAGTGCAAAGTAGATTAGGAATTTGATTCCTCATATGGGTATATGCTATAAATCGAGGTTTAAATTGAATTCATAACGTGATGCTTTGTATTTCTGACTCAAATGTTTTCTACATTTTCAGTAAAAAGAAAAATGTGCAAAAGTGTGTGTTCAGCTCGCAAAACCATTGACAGTTATTGCTTTTGTTCTTGTTAATTTATTTTATTTTTATTTGTGTCTTTTCTTCTGCATTTTATTAAATTAACTTATTGGTTTTTAGTTTGATTTTACTGTCCTAGCAATACGTTCAATTTTTGTCTTCTTCCATATCCTCTTTGATTGTGATGTTTAGAGAAATCAAGCTAGCTAATCAAACTAAAGAATGTTTTTAAAACACCTTATCAAGCTTATGAAGCTTCTTTGTCTCATCATATTCACATTTTGATTTATTTTTTCAGATATATAAAATCTGTTATATGAATATAGTTTACTAAGGAAACATTATAAAAAAAATAGATATATTCCAATAAAAATGAGTACGTTTTACAAGTGAATTGCTTTAAAACGGCATATTTTTATTGTGCTATCTATGACTAAGCCTTTAACTTTTGTTGAAAATTTTATTATAAACTGGAGAAATCAAATCAACTTTCGGTAAATAATTAAAAATATTATATAAATTTCGACAATTCAAAATAAGATTCTTGCCTATTATTTGCGAAGAGAGAATCGTTTCTACTTAATTGTTCTTAAAATGTATTTTCTCTAGACTGAAAACAAAGAAATTATATTTATTAAAGCTATTCTCAGGGTTAAATATGAAAGAGCAAATTTGTAAGTACTTACTACACTTTTTAAAAACTTTTATCGACGTCACGCATTTCTTAATAAGAAAGTTAATAAGAAGAGAACAATACCGTCTCAAATTACTAAATATGAAAAATGTAGAGCAAAAAAATGCCTTACATTTCACGTAATCGGTTGTTTCTCAACGATATGCTTACAACAAAAAAACATTTTTCAATTCTGAATGGAAATTAAATCGCAGCTTATTTTCTTTAAATCTCTTATTTGAATTTTTTTCTTTGATCTTAGATTCTGAAATCGGAATATGTTTTTCATCTTAGAAGAAAATACCTTTCATTTTTTTTCTTCAGTGCATTGGGAAATTCAATTTGCATCTTCCAAAAGAAGGAATTCCAATAATCATTTTATTATTTGGCCATAAGTGAAATAATTGATTCGATTATAAAAGAATAGAGTATTTTTGATTTTAAGAATTTGTTATCCAAAGGAATTTTAATACGATATTGAAAATAATAAATTTAAAAGTTTTAATTAATTCTTTTCAATCAAAACATTAAAATAAGATTCTGTATTTGGTAATCTTTCATCCATAACGGAAAAATAGGTGGTGATTAATAATATGCAACAAAAATAAGAAAACGCAAATTACTAATATTGACTTTTATGACTTAATGACTCTGTCTTAATGCCACCGTAAGCTAAAGAATTTTAAATCAAAAAATGCCTCTTTTTAAAAAATTATAAATCAAAAGTATACCCTTTGTGGCCTTTATTTGATTTATAATCTTACCCTTGACAGAAAATCTTGTCTAATTTTGGAATCTTTATGGTGAGTGGTCTTTGATAAAGTTTACCATTCGATTCCTTATTCATTTCTTCCTTTTTAAACTTTTTTTACTTTCGAAATTCATTTTTATGTGTTTTAAATATTATCGTTCAAACTTCTGTTGATGCAATCACTTGAGGCTGTTGCTTTTGTACGCTAAAAGTTGTATTGTCATCGTTTTTGTCTAAATATGCTGTTTATTATCTATGCTTTTTTGTTTAATTTTAATTTTTGTTTAGTTTATCTAATTTTTGTTTCTGTATTATATTATAAATAGCTGCATTTGCGCCTTTATATATAATATTATGAATTTTTATTAAGGTTTTATTAATTAATTTAATCAATTTATTAATTTGTCATTTTATAACAGTTATCATTATAGACATTTTGAGGATTTGTGCATCCAATGTTTTTGTGCGTATGCATGCATTAATGTACTAATATATTTTATTGCTCTTATTGATTTATCTTATAAATTATTATATAAATTGTATTTTATAAACATATAAAAATTAATTTTATATGCAGATATAAAATGTTGTATTTAAACTTTTTTTAAGAACTTCAAAATGAAAATCTTAGTTCAAAACTTTGTCTCCTTTGCTATCGACTTCACTCTTTTCTGCAGCATCTTCAATTCTTTCTCTTTTTTTTGCAGAAAATATCTATCGTCGACTGAAAAATCCCATATTTTTAGCAGCATCAACTTCCTTTAGTTCTTGATCCATTAATTATTTGCAGCTTTTCTTCAAATGCCAATGTTTTGCGCCGCTGCATCATAGATTCATCGTGTTACACTTGAAGAGCGAATTCCAAGGTTCAAGTGGTCAGTCCGAAGTGCTAAATGCGAATGAACAGGCTAGTGCCCACGAGTAATCAGAGTCAACATACATCTGTGTATATCCCAGCTAATAGCTCTCTTCCACCGATGCCGCTGTTATCCGACTTTCTTCACTGTAGGGTGTAGTTTTCCAAGGAAAAAATCGGATTGTACTGTACCAGCTTTCTTAAGAGGCAAAATTATCTTTATAGACAGTTGCGTCTAAAATTCAGCATCTCAGTAGGCAGGTGTAAAATACAATGAATAAATAAGAATTCAGCCGGGACCAACGAAGATATCGTTAGATGCAGATTTATCGTTATAGACAGTATCGTTTTATACAGGTTTCACAGTATTTCGAATGAGGAAAATTACAAGGAATATTAAATTAAGGAATTAATTGGTAAAACAATTCAAAACTAAAATTTAATGAGCAAAACAAAAATACTGAATAAGTATGAGTGAAGATCAGATCACGAGGAAAAGCACCTGAGAAAGCACCCCATTCATCAAACTACCACGCCATACCAACAAAAAGGCGTTGACAAAAGACGGTAAGTTTAAATTTCACCAGACCCATATATACGGGATACCCTAATCTTCAGGGGAATACGGTTGAGAACCAGCAATTTCCTCACAACTTAGCAGCTCCCATCTCTATCTTCAGTGCTCTAACAACAGGTCATCGCGGCCAGCCATGAAAAACATACAAAGTCAGTTCGTTTTCTTGTATAGTAAACAGTTATATTTTTCTTTCCCTTTTTCGTTTCTTTAATACCTATCATGGAGAAATTTCATTCATAAGTATTATTCAAGCAAAAAATCCTATGCTTGAGCTAGCAAGGATAGAAATAAAGAAACCTACACATTACTTTGGCTGCTAAAACTTTCTACAAAAATTATTTTTATGTGAAACCTGAAAATAAAATGCGTATAAAATTTCGAAGGTGATAGAGATCTTAAAAAGAAATTTCATCCCTCTTTAAAGAACTATTAGAAAAGGAAATTTGTATATCCTCTTTTGAAAAGGTTTAAGTTACTTCTCACGTGTCAGAACAAAATACATTTACCAACAAATCACTTTATAGCATATCATTGCTTCGTTCAGTTTGCCCATTAACCCTTAAATGCTAGATTTTTTAAAAATTGTATTAATAATGTTTTTTGACTTTCATTTCTTATATAAAACACTGGAAAAATACTTTAAAAAATCCTATTTTGTTTTGAGTATGATTTTTGGATAAAAAACAATTTGTTACCAACAGCAATACTGGGCTTTAGTTGAGAAAAAAAATTTCCTTGATACAATTCTATAATATTAAAAACATATTAATTTTAAGAACTGATAATAAGGATAAGGGATTCCCTTCAACATTTTCGAACGGAATATGGTTTTATCAAGCGTGCAAATAAAGATGCATCAAGTGAAAAAACATCAATTTATTTTTATTTTTTATCAGCACTCAGGCTGCCATCTATATGCTATTAATTGATTTAATAACATTTTTAGTTTATATCCTATTGACAACTACAGACATTAGAACTTCGGTCTTATTCTCAATATTTTAGAAGATAAAATTGTGTATGTTGGTGAAAGGCAGCACAGGACATTTAGGGGTTAAGTAGTGTTCATATTTCTTATTTCAATTTAATTTATTGAGTGTTTCATAAGCGTGATTGCTTAATAGAAAATAAATTCTTTGATTTACATATGAACTAAAATGTTTCCTGTTATAAAACCGTGTTATCAACGCTAATTCTTTCTTCTAGTGTTTTTATATTGATCTGTTGTTTGGCTATGCTTTACTGCACATTGTATTTTTTCCGTCAACAGTGGTGCCCTACATTTTTATGTCGATAAACGACCAGCTGACACAATGATAAAAATCAATACAAGAGCTTTATGGGATATTCTTTTGAAAAATAAATAGAGCGAAGTGATAGGAGATGTATTATTATGTATATTATGCAATCGAATACTAACCTTTCGTAATATATGTGTGAAGGTGTCGCGCATTGTTTTTATCTAAAGTTTAAATATAAATGTAAATTGAATTTAATGAAATAAAATAAAAATTAAGGATTTGTGTATAATTTTATATTAATATATTTAAGGATTTGTTTTATAAATGGCAGTACACATCACAATGCTTTTGAATGCAGACATACATTCTAATTCTTAGAAAATTATTCAACTGGTCATTGGAAAATTTGAAAAAAAGAAACAAACGCCTTGTCTACAAAGCGCGTTGTTTGAAATATGAAAGAAAATTGCACAGCTAAATCGCAATTTGAATAACTTGATTTCTGGATTAAATGAAAAAATATTTTAAGTCTTTTTCAGTATGATATAAGGTTAATTAACATTAAAATAGAAAAAGCTGTTGTTACGCTGTTTTGATAATCAGAATATTTTATTAGCTATACTCAACTATTAAGGCAATCTAACAACAAAATGCAAGCTATTCTAGTAGCTTCATTTCGTAGTTTGTTCATATATATATTTTTTATATCAGAAATAAAAGTCAAAACGCTTACACTTTTCTTTTTACTACTGTGTTTGTCATTGAAGGTTTATGATATAGATCATTGCTTGAAGGGAAAAATCAAGTTAAATGAAAATAACATTCCCTTCCGACTGCTGAAAATTTTAATAATATACAGTCGGACTTCTATTTAACGAAGTCGCTGAATCCTGAGAAAAAGTTCGTTATATGGAAAATTCGTTAAATAAAGATTCGCCTTTTAAAATACTTTAAACTACACAAATCAGATTTTAAATTTATAAACACTAAATATTATTAAAAAAGTAATTAATCACACCTTTATTTTGTAAATTAATATCTATTTGTTTTATATATTTTACCCATCAAAAAGAAATCTGAAAGGAAAACGAGAATAAAACAAAAACATTGTCCAGGAATACACTGTGTTTTTAATTTTAAAAAATAATTTTAGATTAAAATTAATGAATTTTAGCATTTCATCATACGAAGGTTTGTTGATTTCTGCATCATGATCATTTCCATCTTCATCATCTTCGTCTTCATCGGAATTCATTGTTGTATTATTTTTATTTTTCACACTGTCCACTTCAAAACTGCCTCATCTACATCTTCATATACACATGCTTTTAAACGTTTTGAAAAAGAATTCGATGAATCATAATTTTGTATCTTATCACGATTTTTTATTATGGTTGATAAGCTGTTTGAAGGAATACCAAATGTTAAAGCAATATCCTTTTTTTCCACGCCTTTATCCACCTCATGAAGAATTAATTTTTTTTTCTTTGATACTCAAGCACTTCCGCTTTGACATTTTCCAGCTTCAAGGTCATTGATCGCCATAAAATGTGTTAAACGAAAGAATAAGTTTGAAATATTTAAAAATATTTTGAGAAATAGGGAGAAAAAAATATTGGATCACAAGAATAAGTTCGTTAAATAGAGAATGCACTTCGCTATGAGATTATTTTACAAACCAATGCGCAAAATGTTCTTGGTTCCAAGAAAATGTTCGCAAAACAGAGAAATTCGCAAAATAGAGGTTCGTTAAATAGAGGTCCGAAGATCTTTAGAACAAGTATATAAAAAATTTAATTTTCATTTATTTAGTGTTCCTCACATTTAAATAAGAAATCACGCATACTAAATATAATATTTTTGACAAGATTTTCTCTTTAAACATCTGATTTTCAAACGCAAAGAATTAACAGGTTACAGCTTAGTTTTCAAGAAAAACGCGATTGCTGGGAATTCAAATTAGGATGGATGAAAAAAAAGGTAACTATTTAGAAATCAAGATAATGCATTTGAAACCCAAAATTCTAGCTTACCTTTTTGATTCGTATGAGAATGTATGTTCATCATTCTACAAATACTATTATTTCCGAAAAGATATGATTTCTAGACAGCAGCAGGTTTATTTTATCACCTTCATATGGTCATTTTCACGAAAAGGTGCTTTTGACAGTCCCGCGGTGATAAATATTAAAAAGTGCAACAAATCACCCCATATTTTTATTCCTATGTATATTTAAGTTTTAAGCAAGCTATTAAATACCTTTCTACTAAAATCAGCTTACTATTTAACTCTCCTATGTTGATGAAATATAAGACAAAAGTCCCCTCCGTCGACGTCCCTACACCTGACATTTAAAATAATTTTTATTTACACTCAAAGAATTTTTAATATTTTTGCATTTTTTTCTGTATTAACTAGTTTAAAGTCTCTAGTTAAGGTCTAACCCAACATTGTTTCAAAAAAATTTATTTATTTTTACTTAGGAATTAATTTTAATGCTTTGTGAAATAAGTCTCCCTCCGTGGACAAAGAAAATAACTTTAAAAAATATCAATTATGGTCGCACATGTCAAATCATCATGGAAGAGTTTGGAAGAAAGGCAGATATTTTATTTTTTAAAGAAAACTTTTAGTTCTATTGTGAATTTATTAAATCTTTCCCATTTATTAGTTTCATTTAGCGTTTGGCAACGTTCTCAGTGTCTACTCATAAATAAGTTAAGAAAAAGTTAATTTATAATTATAATATAAACTTTAGAGCATCGCATTTAATAAAAACTAGCTGCATGGCCCGGCGTTGCACGGGCAATCTTGAATAATGGGATATTCCCAGGCGGAGAGAAGTGAGATCATGTGAGGCCTTGGGATCCATATTTTCATATGCCCGGCTCCGTTTTTTTTCAACAAATATTTTCACTTACTTTCCCCAACAAATGTAAATATTCTTTCAAATCTAGTCTAGTCTTTTTATTACTAATTTTCATATACCCGCCTCCGGTTTATTTTTTTTACACATATTGTATCTAAGGTAAACGTTACGTTCCTCCCAAAATGTAAAAAATCATTTAAATCCTATATTGTTTAATTAAAATTTTTAAATCCAACCTTATAGTTAATAACCCAGCGTTTCTCGGAATCCACATTTTTTCATATACCCGCCTCTGTTTTTTTCCCTGCAAATATTGTCACTAAGCTTCCCCAACAAACGTAAATCTGTTTTGAATCCTCTCTTGTTGGATTAAAACTTTCAGTTCTAGCCTTTTTACTACCTTAAAGCAGTTTGGTTTGAATGAAAACGCGAGAATTCTTATGCTTATAAATTAAAACAGATTAGCATGATATTTGTTTTGCAAAAGAAAAAATAAAACGAATAATTATGAAAAAAAAAAAACGGATAAAAATGAATAATTATTTTCCCCAACAAACGTAAATGTTGCGAAACACCGTACGACAAAAAAAAAGAAAGAAAAATGCAGGAAAACGATTTTTTTTTCAATTGTTAATAAATCCAAACGCAGAAGAACACAGAAGATCGCTCAAAAAGAAATACCAAGTTCCGTTAAATAAATAAAAAAAAAATGCAACACCGGATGCGAAAACTAATAATAGAAAAAAAAAGAATCCGCCGTGAATGAATTCACCATTCTGCCAATAGATGGCAGCACGTCAATTCATTCATTTCGACGTTTTTAATTAATATCTTTTTAACTAATTGTAATTTCGGAATTTAAATGGCCGAAATGGATTCCTTGGATTATTCCCCATCTTTTGGTACTTTCCGCGTGCTTCTCCAGCGGTTCGTGAGAAGATAGCCGGACATACATACATATATACATACATACATACATACGTTTGTTTACCTTCGAATTTTAATAGGATAGATGAGTGTACTATTTTAGTAACCTAAAAACCAAAGTACTTAAAAATTCAAAGCTTAATTTTTGTCTCCTCCATGGAATTCCCCTCCATGGACTCGGCATTGTATATGAAATATACAAAATCTCAAAAATCGCAATACAGTTTGATAAATTAAAGTAATAACAAAATTAAAAGTTCTTTGGCAGATAATTTTTTTATGAAATGTAAAGTTTTTTTTTCAGTTTCTTTTGTATTTTTTAAAAAGAATTAAAACAAAAACTCTATTCTTGATAAAAATTAACGTAAACAATTCATATAGAATATTTATAATATTATAGTATAATAATGTATAACAAACATTTTAATAGCTAAATTTATTTTTAGAAAAAATGGGAACATAAAAAATAAAAAAGTCAAATTTATTAATAAATAAATATCTGATTTTTCTTAATCTAGTATATAAATTATTGCTTTCCTGCAAAATGTTGACTTTCATTTATTTGAAATTGTCTGTAAATTTTATTTAACTAACGCATAGTCAGTGCCATTATTTAAAAAATACTATTTATTTATTAAATGTAAGTTTTCTTGTACTGGTTTTAATAGCTAATTTTACTGTTTAAATATCAAAAATAAATCTGTACTAATTCTGCACAATAATTAGTGAATTGTGCTTTTGATTAGAATGTAAATGTTCGTTGATTATCATGCCTCCTTCATGGGCAGGTCAAAAATTTTAGAGATAAAAAACTAGTGAAAAATAAAATTGAAAACTTGAAAGCTAATATAACGGTCTTTATTAAGCTTAAATGGAAACATCTAAGCAATTTTTAAGATATTTTACATACTTTTGTAAAATTAAATCTTTTTAGCTATTTGTGCCTTTTTCGTGAGAATGACCCATACAAATAAAGCAGGTGAATTTGTATTTTTTCCCTACAGAAAAAAATATTACTGCTGGCCGCACTCGCTCTCTTCTATTCAAGATGAAAAAAACTGACTGTCTGTTCCGTCAGTTGTATTGATTAAGCCTGTTACTCTACAGGTGCATATATTTGCCATAATAATTGATTACATAGACGTCTCGAGTAATTATACTAGCGCTGAAGTAATTAGTTGCTTCTCTCTTTCAAGAGTAATTATTTACTTATTTACTCGGGCATTAACCCTAACCAAAGCACACGTTACCAAAACAGACTGCACCTATTTCAGAGTTTTGCTGTTTGTTGTCTCAGGCGGTACAAGGTGTTCGTTAGAAAATTCCAGGAAAAGCAAATTATAACAAATTCTTTCAAGCGTTTCAGCTACGCCTAAAAAAAGATTGTTACTGCGATTTTGTGTAGAAAATAAATAGTGGTAGACGTAAATTATTCGCTTTGACTTGCAATTTAAAAGGATTTTTTTCTTTTAAGCATTATATGGATTTTAAATGTTTGAAATAGTTTAGTATCGCCTATTGTTTTAATTAATATATGTGTTTTGAATTAAGATAAGGAATATATATTTACAACTGAGAAAAAATATGGATGCGAATATCTATTCAAAAAATTTTAAATTACGTTCAGCAATATGCATTTAGAAAATCTTCTAATATATTAGATATTAGCGGGGGTTAAATATAAATTTATAAATTAAATTACGTTAATACAAAATAGCAGTCATTAGAAATTATAATTGTTGAAATTTCGAAATTCGGGTTTCATCTGTAAAAATTCCATTAATTAATTTTACCAATATTAGATTTTTTTCTTAAAATGAGTCTGAAATACTTGAATGTTACTTTATGTTTTGTTAAACTTTTGAGGCACAAATAAAATACCAAATGAAAACCAAAATCATTATAATATTTCTAAAGACAAAGATAGATTTTTATTCTATCCTATTAAAAATTTTTAATTCATGAAAGAAAACGGAAATTACCTAAGTATTTCAGTGGTTAATGAATGAAATGAAATTTCATAGCGGACAAATATTCACGCACTTTTATGGAATAACAATTTCTTCTTTAACTTTTTTCTTCGGCAATATTTTCACACATATATATAATACTTTTAATGCAAAATTTAAGCTGCTAAAAATGTAAATGCTCAACTGCCAGGCATCAGTTAAAGACAGCGATTTAACTCTTTTGGAGATATATCTCATATTTAAAAACTAGATTAATATTGATGAAAGGGAAAATGCCAATAGAAATATTAAAATAATGATGTCAAGAAAATATTTTTCATTCACTTATAACAATAAAGTAAATAATAAAATGCTCCGGGGGCCATTTACGCTTGCTAAGCAAATGGCGACTAGGGTGAAGAAAATCATATTCCCTGGGCGCCACTGACAATGCTGACAAAACATTAATATTGTTACAAACATGGAAAGTCGCTTCCCAGCAACGTGAGCCTTATGGTTGGGAAGAGAGTTTTACAACATTAAGCATGTAGTGACCTCAGCGACTATTCCAGACCCCTGACATTGGCGACCATTTTAGCGGGTTGGCGACAAATTTGGCAACCTTGGCGACAAATAGATGATTCCAGAAAATGCAATCCTTTTCTCGATATTTCTATTAGGAAAGGGAATAGGCGTGAATATGCGACAAAACTCCTTGTGACGTCACGGCCTGTCGGGGAGAGTATATAATGATCGCGCCTGTATCAGAGGGAGTAGTGTTGATCCATTGGGAACGAATTGAGAGCTTCGTCCGCAGTGCGAGCTAAGAAGCTGGTGAGCTGAAGCGCTATTAAAAGTGCAGTTATTGTCGTTACTAGTTATTTGCTGACTGTTTGTGTTGTTAGATAACAAAGTGCTGAACTGTTATTACCTGTGAATAGTTGTCTGTTTGCATTAGTAATCTGTACAAGAGCTATTGTTTCCTGTACCTGTGCTACGTGTTTTCCTGCATATTTGTGAATAAACTTTCATTCTCCATTATCCTGCGTGTTGGACTATTCACACCAAACACCCACAGAAAGACTTCTTGCAACAATAGGGTTGTGTCACTTTTTAAAGTGAAATACAACAAGGAGTAGAAAAATATCATGCCCCAAAGAGCCGTTTACGCTAGCTAAGCCACTAATGATGACAGGAGGGGGGCGAAAAAATCATATTATGACCAGGACGCCAGTTCCCTTCGGTAAGCCCCTGTGCATCCTGGCATTGAACGGAATTGAAAGGTTCAGACAAGCCAAAAGATATTTAACTCGGACAAACAATTCAGGTCTAGTGCATTAATTGTCTACAAGAAACCTCTTGGCAGCCTGGAACCGTGCCGAAAATACGTAAGTGGAGTAGCATAAGCCTCAGTGAAATCAGAACCTCACCTGAGTAATGCTATCTTCAACCAGCGGCAGTGGCCTCCCCTAAACTTTCTCGTATACTTCTCGAAAAAGGTGCTGTTTCCCCTCCCCCCCGCGTGGATAAAAAAATTCGAACCTATTGTAACCCAGGATCCAATGACTATCAGAAAATATTTTATTATAATATTTATTTTAATATTTAGGTAAAGAATCAAACTCAAAGAGATGCGTTCCGATTTAAATGCGTACTGATTTCTACTCTTGCTGTCTTAAGGACAAACTCACGTAATTCTCCCGCGTGCACAGAGGACGTACAGTATGCGCTTGGAGAAAGGGATTAAAAAAAGTGCCAAGCAGGAGTCAATAAATATCATGCACAGAAGATTGCGTCTATTACACATGCGCGTGCGATTATACAGACCGATAGACAGTCAACCCGTTGATGGATTTAGCCCGCAATTTTATACGGACCTACATTCATGACGATAAAACTGTGTACCAAATTTTATCCATCTAGCTATTCAGGGTTTTGAGTTATAGTGTTCACATGACTTCGGACAGACAGACAGACTTCCCGTTGACGGATTTTGTCCAAAATTGGATAGAAACCTAAGCATTATGTTTAAAGACCACATACCAAATTTCATCCCTGTAGCTCTAATAGTTTTTGAGTTATCGTGTTCACAGACACACAGACAGACATAATTCCAAAATTGTGTTTTTCGGACTCAGGGAGGTCTAAAACATGGAGATTCGTCAAAATCTCGAGTTCGAATTTTTTGACGATTACAATACTTTGTATACTTCGTGTACGAGAAAGCAAAAAGTGGCCTTACACCCTCTTGGGTAGGCTGGGCTGGGGCGGGTTGTAAGTAAAAAAAATCTTCAAAAAGTGACTTCAAAATGAAATGCTTTCCCTAACTTTTTACAATTTTTTACCTAGTTACTAGTTAATTTTGAATAAAGTAATCATTTTCAAGTTATTAATTGCCAGATTGTTTCTGTCCCCCACTGTAAACTGATCTTAATAAGAGCAAACTGGATGAATGAGACTCATATTTATAAATTCAAAATGTTACAACGCAGAAGTTGGAAACTATTCATCTGAGTTGAGAAAGGAACGTTTATTTTTTTTCCAGATTTGTGGACAAAGTAAGGATTTTGAAATCGGAATCGCATGTGAAAACTGTTTTACAGAAAAAAATAATAAATCACCAGATATGTAATGCATAGTAAATAACTGAATATATTACGCTTAGTTTAGAAACGACGAGGCATATTTATAGCATTTTTTTAAATAAACATACTTAAATGCATTTAAATTCACCGATTTTTTTAAAATTTGGAAACTAAATAGAATCTATGGGTTGGAATATCGGCCTATTAAAATAATTCAAAGAATTTGTGAATAAGAAAAAGCATTTGAAAACATTTATGACATTTTTCTTTATTCTTAAAACTGTGTATAAAGAAATTAAGATGTTCGAATTTTTCATCAAGAAAAGTAAGAACAAAGTTCCATATGTTGTAGGACAGGAGTATTTTGGAAAATATCTATCAAAAATAAATAAATAAATTTCTTACACTGAAAATAACGACATTTTGATTTATTAAAAATAATAATAACTTCAGTCGCCCCGAATAAAATAAACTCGTGGGCATTTTTTATTTTCATCGAGTCTCCATTATTTATCTCGACTATCCTCATATTTAATACTATTCCCAACAATAATATCAAATCGATTTTTATTGCTTCTTTTCAGGAAGTGTATGTCATAATGACTTTGGCCACGAAGCCCGCCCACTCTGTTTTAGTTAGGGAACTAAAATTGCTTCTCTGTGCTAGACTGTAAACAGTTTATGATGGGAAAATGACTTGCATTCTGCAACATTCACTAAATTTTCTATTTTTGGGACACTCACATCGATCTGATTATTAAAATGGAATATTTTGTACATAGAAGCAAAGATTAGGCTTTGTATATAGACTAAGAAATAGCAAATATAATTGGCCTTCTTTCGCCAATAGCAAAAACATAATAATTCTATATCCTCTGTAGGTCTTTTTTTATATTTAAACTAGTTGATATACCCGGCGTTGCTCGGGATGAAAATATTTTCAAGTCCAAGTACTTATAACACTTTCAATTTAATAGAAGTGTTTTTCGCGGAAGTGTCTTTCGTTGACTTTCGTTAAACAACTGACCCTTTCTACCAGCATTGAAACACCCTTCTTTTTCTCACCTTAATTTGAACCACCTGGCAAGAATCTCGTAGTCCGTACTCCATTTTCCCCACCCCATCATTGCTACAGCAACAGCAGAAACTCTTTCATCTCTTGTATTTTTTGCCATTATTCGGAGTACAATTCTCTTGTCTTTAGTGTTTTTGTCACTGACCGGAAAAAAACGCATAGTGTTCTTTCTTTTTCTCCTTAGGACCTCTCCCTCCTGTAGGAAGTGGGCTCAACAATCTTGAGAGATTTTATACACTCATTATGATCATTAAAAATTCGTAAAATTAAATGGAGCATAGCGGAAAGAGAGTAATTAACATCATTGTGTTGTGGTGCAAACATATTGAAATAGGTATATGCTATAAAATAAAATTTTTGCCTTTCTGTTAACATTCAAACAATATTTTTATCATAACTTTCACTATGGTGAAAATACCAGAATGAAGGATTTGATAAAACGATCAATGGTTTGAATTTAATTACAATAACAGAAAGCATTGCTACAAATTGCGTGTGAAATAAATTTGAAATGTTTATTAAATTAAGGGAAAAAAACTCGTGACATTTAAATTGAAATCATTAAAAGTATAATTTTCTGCTCTTTGGGATGGTATGTAAATAATCTACGTGCAATATATTTTTCTGAAATTATTGGCGAAAAACTGAGATAAAACGCCGATAATTGGCTTAATTTTCGTTATTTAATTAAATATCTTAGAAAGTAATTTTTTGAAAGTTTGAAAAAGCAGAATTAATCTAGGAACGGACCCCAGAATGGTGTGTGCAAATTTCATATCAAGACTAATCACCGTTTAGGAGGAGTTCTTGCGACAGATAGACCATTAATATATCTTTTTCACCTTCGCTTTTTCCTCTTCCTACAATAGTAACCGGACTAAGTACTCTTGAAGGTTTAGCACACACTCATTAGGATCAGTTAAAAATTTGTGAAAATTAAACAAAACATCGAGAGAATAATTCACTAACGTCATTGGATCACTGTGTAACCGCAAGCTGTAAATGCTACGACAACAGGAAACCGGAAGTGTAAAGTCTCCTTTGTTGTCTATGCTCAAAGAAAACAATATTTTCGTATATTAACTAATACTGGCAAAAGCCCGCGCGCGAAACAGTAAATGGGCTTAAATTTATTTCTATAAGAATAAAATTATTTTTAGAAATTGCGTTAAATATATTTTTCTAAACCTTAATAACAATCAGAGAAAACACTTTATCGCAATGGAATTATTATCATTAAAAAGATAATTTTCTACTCTTTAAAATGACATAAAAATATTTGTTGTCTAATAAATATTTCAGAAGTTTTTGGCAAAAAACGTCTAAGCATTAGGCTTAACAGCGGCTAATTTTCGTTAGTTAATTAAATATCTTAAGAACTAATTAACTCTGGAAGTTCAAAATATCACCGTTGACCTAGAAATGTTCTCTAGAACGTCATGTGCAAATTTCATGTTGCTACGGTGCACCGTTTAGGAGGAGTTCTTGTGACCGACAGACGTACGGATACATGTATTTTCTGCTTTATATTATAGACTAGCTGATATGCCCGGCGTTGCTCGGGGTAAAAATATGTTCAAGAATCTCGTAGTTATTCGGACTCCATTTTCCCCTCCCCATCATTGCTAGGGCAACAGCAGAAACTCTTTCATATCTTGTATTTTTTGCCATTATCCGGAGTACAATTCTCTTGTCTTTAGTGTTTTTGTCACTGACCGGAAAAAAAACCGCATACTGTTCTTTCTTTTTCTCCTTAGGACCTCTCCCTCCTGTAGGAAGTGGGATCAACAATCTTGAGGGATTTTACACACTCATTACGACCATTAAAAATTTGTAAAATTAAATGGAGCATAGCGGAAAGAGAGTAATTAACATCATTGTGTTGTGGTGCAAACATACTGAAATAGGTATATGCTATGAAATAAAAGCTAAATAAAATTTCTGCCTTTCTGTTAACATTCAAACAATAATTTTATCATAACTTTCACTATGGTGAAAATACCGGAATGAAGGATTTGATAAAACGATCAATGGTTTGAATTTAATTACAATAACAGAAAGCATTGCTACAAATTGTGTATGAAATAAATTTGAAATGTTTATTAAATTAAGGAAAAAACTCGTGGCATTTAAATTGAAATCATTAAAAGGATAATTTTCTGCTCTTTGCGATGGTATGCAAATAATTTATGTGCAATATATTTTTCTGAAATTATTGGCGAAAAACTGAGATAAAACGACGATAAGTGGCTTAATTTTCGTTATTTAATTAAATATCTTAGAAAGTAATTTTTCGAAAGTTTGAAAAAGCAGAATTAATCTAGGAGCGAACCCCAGAAGGGCGTGTGCAAATTTCATATCAAGACTATTCACCGTTTAGGAGGAGTTCTTGCGACAGATAGACCACTAATACATCTTTTTTCACCTTCGCTTTTTCCTCTTCCTACGATAGGAACCGGACTAAGTAGTCTTGAAGGTTTAGCACACACTCATTAGGATCAGTTAAAAATGTGTGAAAATTAAACAAAACATCGAGAGAATAATTCACTAACGTCATTGGATCACTGTGTAACCATATTAAAAGCTGTAAATGCTACGACAACAGGAAACCGGAAGTGTAAAGTCTCCTTTGATGTCTATGCTCCAAGAAAACAATATTTTCGTATATTAACTTTAATACTGGCAAAAGCCCGCGCGCGGAGCAGTAAATTGGCTTAAATTTATTTCTATAAGAATAAAATTATTTTTAGAAATTGCGTTAATTATATTTTTTAAACCTTAATAACAATCAGATAAAACAATTTATCGCAATGGAATTATTATCATTAAAAAGATAATTTTCTTCTCTTTAAAATGACATAAAAATAATTGTTGTCTAATAAATATTTCAGAAGTTATTCGCAAAAAACATCTGAGCATTAGGCTTAACAGCGGCTAATTTTCGTTACTTAATTAAATATCTTAAGAACTAATTAACTCTGGAAGTTGAAAATAGCACGCCATTTGATCACTGTGTAACCGTGTTAAAAGTTGTAAATTCTACAACAACCGGAAGTGAAAAGTCTACTTTGTTGTTATGCTCAAAGAAAACAATATTTTCTTATATTATGTTTAACACTGGTAAAAGCCCGCGCGCGAAACAGTAATTTGGTTTGAATTTATTTCTATAAGAATAAAAAGCATTGTTAGAAATTGCGTTAAAAATATTTTTTTAAACCTCAATAAAAAACAGAGAACACACTTCATCGCAATGGAATTAATATCATTGAAAAGATAATTTTCTGCTCTTTAAAATGGCATAAAAATAATTGTTGTGTAATAAATATTTCAGAAGTTATTGGCAAAAAACGTCTGGGCATTAGGCTTAACAGCGGCTAATTTTTATTTAATTAAATATCTTAAGAACTAATTAACTCTGAAAGTTGAAAATAACACCGTTGACCTAGAAATGTGCTCTAGAATGTCGTGTGCAAATTTCATGTCGCTACGTTTCGCCGTTTAGGAGGAGTTCTTGTGACCGACAGACAGATACATGTATTTTCTGTTTTATATTATAGAATATACAAGTTGTACCTAAAAGGTTTTAAAGAGTTTTAACTTGTTACCTGTTGGATATAAGTATGCACATTAAACTACAAAAGTGCTCTAAAATAAGATAAGAATTATGATAATGGCAATGATATAGTCCTGCTATTAATTTTCAAAAATTTGCCCTTTCTGAATTTTTATGCACCTCCTTCCCACCACCACCCTAGACAAAATTAATAAGTTAGAAAATTTTTCCTTTTGCCGCAACTAAATCGTTATAAAAAATATGTTCTTGCATCTTTAAAATTGACTGCATTACAGAGATGGTAAATGATGATTTAGTCTAGTTTTGTTTACCATTTAAAATGTATTTAATCAGTGAAAAAGAGACATTATATGAATAAATGATAACATTCCTTAAGTCAAAAACATGTTCAGAAGAATAACAAATTCTTAACAAGTATCCAAAAATATATTAAAAAGTACGAAGAAAATTGGATCATATGCCCATCTTAATACAGCCTTATACTAGCACATTTCATGAAAATCTACCTAATTAATAGAGAATCAGAATACGTAATAAGAGAAGAGCAATATAATCGGGGAAGATCACTCTGACAAATAATTTGATACCCTTTTATCCCAGTATTCCAGAAATTTTTTGCTTAAGGTTGTATTATGTTTCCGTGTTTTAACTAATTTCTTTTGTATTAATTTATTTTCTGATATTTGATGTTTAATTTTGAAAACATTTTTGGCAACGTTTTTGTTAATTCTAAAGATTTTACGTTTACGTATTTAGTGAATATTATAAAGAAAATATTAAGTATTATTGAAACAAACATTACCTTCAAATTTCTTTCATCAAAAACCCTTGCCAGAGAAAATCATTTGACCATCTTACTTCAAGCTCTTAAGTATTCTTTGCTACGTAAGCATGATTCCCCTCCTACCAACTGTAGCGCCCTCAAGTGGCCCAATGTAAAAACCTTTCAGTATCAATGAAATACTGATCATGTAAAAAAACTTCGCCCATGTGCAGACAAAATATCAACTCCCATTCAGCGGAGAAAATAAATCATAATTTTTAAAATCAACCAGCGGGAGTGGTCTCCCCTAATCTTTCTCGTATACTTCTCCGAAAACGTGATCTTTCTCCTTCCCCCAAAAAAAAATTCTAACCTACTGTAACCCAGAACCCAATGACTATCAGAAGGCTTTTCATTGTAGATTAAAGTGATTGTAAAATATTTAGGAAAGGAATCAAATTCAAAGAGATGCGTACCCACTTCTACGTACCACTCTTGCCAGCTCAAGGACAAAGTGACGTAATCTTTCCGCGTGCACAGAAATTGCTACCAGTACGCATGCGTATGCAGAATCGGATTAGAAAAATTAATTATGCAATCTGAACGCCTTTTTTTAACCGATTGAAACGAAATTTGGGTACAGAACTATAAATCAATGTTAGCAACGGTCATACCAATTTTTATTTATATAAGCCAAAGGATTTAGGAAATGTAATTTTTACAAGTATGCGATTATACAATCCTACACACAGTCAATCCTTCAACAGATTTGGTCCAAAATTTGATACGGACCAACATTCATGATGATAAAACAGTGTACCAAATTTTATCCATCTACCTATTCCAGTTTTTGAGTCATCGTGTTCGCATGAACACGGACAGATAGACTTCCGGTGGACGGATTTTGTCCAAATTTTTTTTAGAAAACTACAAATTATGTGTAAAGATCGAATACCAAATTTCATCCCCGTAGTTCTAATAGTTTTCGAGTTATCGTGTTCACAGACAAACAGACAGACAGAATTCCAAAATTGTGTTTTTCGGACTCAGGGAGGTCTAAAACGTGGAGATTCGTCAAAATCTCAAGTTCGAATTTTTTGACGATTACAATACTTTCTCTTCGTATACGAGAAAGCAAAAAGATGTCCGTCATTCTTAGTGCAATCCTCTCCAATCTGGTCCTAGGAAATTTGCCAGCTGAAAGAATCACTTCCAGCCCAACATTTTCAGACTGTGGTATTGATTTCTGTAGACCCTTCTTATTTAAATATAAGGGTCAACGCAAAGGTACTTTTCAGAAGGTTTATATAGCAGTCTTCATTTATTTTGCCACAAAGACTATACATCTTGAAATAGTTACAGATTTAACATCTTATGCATTAAGTGCAACTTTAAGACGCTTCTTTGCCCGACGAGTTAAATGTGCATGCATTTTTTCCGATAACGCAGGAAATTTTGTAGGGACAAACTCAGATTAAAACGATTACAAAAATTAATGAATAATCCTGATGCTAAATTAACTAATTATTTAACTACAGAAAGTATTAACTGGAAATTTATTTCACCAAGATCTCCACATTTTGGAGGCTTGTGGGAGTCGGGAGTCAAATCCTTTAAATACCATTTAAAGAGAGCTGTAGGTTCAATTAAACTCACATTTGAAGAATTTATAACTTTAACAGCAGAAATAGAAGGTATTTTAAATAGTAGACCTATTGTACCCTTGTCTACAGATCGTCATGATCATACCGCCTTAACTCCCGGACATTTCTTAATTGGCCGACTTCAATTTCAGAGCCACAATGAATCACATAATTATTTGTCAAGATGGCAAAAAATAACTAAACTACTCCAACAAGTTTGGAAAAATTGGAAACGCGATAATCTACATCTCAGAATCAAATGGCAGTTTGCTAAGAATAATGTAAGCCGAAATGGTATGGTTTTACATAAAGACTCGGATTTACCTCCATATAAATGGAGATTGGGCAGAATCCAAGAAATAATTAAAGGTTCAGATGGTTATGTAAGAGTTGTGATAGTCAAAGTTTCAAATGATATTGTTAAAAGAGGTATTAGTCAAATATGTTTACTCCCAAAGAATTAACTAAAAGTATATACATCTGTGATATTGTAAATAATATTCATATATAGAATTGAACTTATTTGCATAATTGTATATAATGTATATTTTAAAGTTGTATATTGAAATATCTCAAATCTTTTCCTTTCAGTATTAATTTGTATATATGCTTTTTCAAATTTTAATTGCGTAATATTTTTGTATATTACTGTGATAAGTAATGTGTTAAATTTTTATATTATATAATTGTATTGAAATTTTGCAATTTCAAGGCGGGAGTAAGCATGATTCCCCGCCTTCCAACTGTAGCGGCCCAATGTAAAAACCTTTCAGTATCAATGAAATGCTGATCATGTGAACAGCTTCGCCCATGTGCGGACAAAATATCAACTTCCATTCAGCGGAGAAAATAAATAATAATTTTTGAAATCAAAAAGAGGTCCGTCATTCTTGATACAATCCTCTCCACTCTTGACATCTATTAACTGCAACCTTTCGGCCTTCAGGGGAATCGACTTCAGGTGCATTTATACCGCGGTGTGCAGGTGCACCTTCGTATTGATAATGCTTATTTTTAATAAATGACAATGGTATCACCTCCAAATCTGTTGCACGACCGAGTCATTGCAAAATTCATTAATCCACATAATTCTCTTAACTAACTTCGATTCTCTGTCCTTTCGAACGCAAACAGGAAGAAAAAAAGCTTAATTAAAGTTCTAAAGAAGAAAAAAAATTTTATTCACCAAAGAAAAATTAAGAAATGTAAACAATTTTTTTAATCAAAAATAATTTCAACTCTACAAGTAGACATTTGCACGTTGAGCATTATCTTCGAAATTTGAATTTTCACCGGTCATTTTACGTTTATCCTGCGAATATGAATTTATCCCATTGCATTGAAAAAATATCTGCTGTGAATATATTCATTAAGATCTCGGCCGAGCGAATTTGTCATGATTTAAAACATTTAACGCAACCACGATTTTAGTTAACTCAAATAAAAAATACATACCATAAGGTAAAATGTGAATAAAATCCATAAGTGCACAATTTGAAAAACTTTCATTTATATATTTGTTTGTATGTATGTATGTCTCTTTATTTTTTAATCTTGAAATTCTTTCATCTACATTACTAATTTAAATAACGATCCATATTTACTAAGGTCAATTTTGAATTAAACATAACTCAAGTCAAGTTTAAAGATACAAGTACTCGGATTGTTTTTCGTTATGATTTATTTAAAAACACAAAATTCTTTGATTGAACAATTTTATCTAGAGGGATCGTATAAAAATTTATAAAGTGTTACTTTTTCAAAATCAGTGCTATTTTATAACATATACATCTGATTTCCAATCTTTTTTTGGACACTTTACCCAAAATACACATCCCAAAACAGCTCTTGTGCTAATTCAGGACTGGACGCAAACATAACTGAACTAAACATCCAATCTATGATGATTTATTTGGAAAACTAATTGATAATGGTACTAATTAAACTAACTTATAGACAATTTCATAGCGTACGAGAAGCACCCGATAATAACAACATTAAAATAATTTTCAAAAATATGTTGAAAAAAAATAGATGACGTAGGAAATCAACTAGAAATGCAGTAAAACTATTTCCGAAAATTTCGAAACGAAACTACGTATTCTTTCAAATTAAACTCAGTTAATCGCACCTGTTAAGCCTGAAGACCAATATATGCATTGTAAATATACCGAAAAGTTTTTGAACCTTGAGAAAATGACGCAAATGTGTTCTGCTAAATTAATACTGAATTTCAAAGCACTGTCCCTTTGATAGAGGATTAAATTTAATCATTTCGTATGAACAAGAAAGCAGGTTCCTAGTCAATATCTGCCTATCCCAGCTACCGCCCCATTAGATTTAGCCTTTGGGCATGATATACAAGTATGAGTGACAACCATTACTTAGTCGGAATGTCGGTGTCACCGCTCATTACACGAAGATCATTTGGTTAAGTATAATACACTGCATTACTATAATATATATATATATATACAGGGTGCCCGCTGAAGTCCCTTACCACCCTTTTAACTAACGAATGACAGCAGCTATCTTCATAAGAATGTCTAGGCATGGTAAAGCGACTATGCGGTACTGGATGAAACCCCTTACAGCGCCACCTGGTGGAAAACGGTAGAGTTAGCGTTATTATCTCTAAACCAGTACGAGATAGAGGAAAAAAGTGAGTTACAAAGTTGTAGAGCATCATTGATTTAGTACAAAAAAAATGTAATTGTACCTTCTCGATGAAACTCCAGATGAGTGAGTTGGTTACGTTTCCTGTGGGTTGCTGCATGCAATAGCCATCCAGAAACAACAAATATATTTAGTACATTTGGCAAATAAAATATACCATCATTTCTTTCTGCGAAGATACGACGGTAGTTTTTCGCAATTTATGCAACTGATCAATTCCAACCACCCCAAAATCATATTTATGAACCAAATTCCGTTGTCCTACGTACCTTTTCTTCTGTACATAAGAATATCTCTTGATTAGGATTGGAAGATGAAAATATTAATTAGATGAAACAATCACTACAGAATTATCATTCCGGCTGTACATAAATGATTATTCGACACATTTATAATTCTTCCACCCACCCCCAGATTACAGATAAAAATGTTTTTTCCCCGCCAAAATTATAGCATTAACATTGAAAGTTACAACAGAAAAATTCCTTCTTTCACAGAATAGTGACGACTGGCCAATGTTCCCATTTGGAAACATAGATTAATTATAGAAAATGCGTTTCTTATTTATATAATTATATTTTATATGTTATAAGTATGTGTACGGATTTCTAGAAATTTTGGATCGTTTTTTAATTTTTTAGGAATTTTTATGCTATGTACAAATTAAAATATAATAAAAGCCCATTTTTAAGAATTTCTGAATATTGAACATTTTATATCTAAAACATAATTTCTATATAAAAAAATCAAGCTTATTTTCAATTATAATTAACAATTTTTTCAAAACCATGTGAACGATGTTTTCAAATGAATTTTCAATTCGATGTTCCCAGGTGGGAACATTGGCCTGTAAACAGTTAATATTATATTGCTGTATTGATGTATAAAGTTTCAAGTTTTATATTACTGCAGTGCACTTAATAACCACCTTAATAATTTGAAACCTCTCTTTACTTTGTTCTTTGTTATTATTTCATGTGTTGCTTTTACAACAGACTGATCAATCAAAAAAGCTCACATTTGAAATAAAATAAATATATTGATATTCCCTTTTAAAAATTAACGTATTTTCATACAATCAAATTTAAAGATGTGAACAGTAACCTCCCCGATTTCTTTTCTTAGAAAACCACACATTTTACTGCCCAAATTGCTAAATATATTGTATGTAACCAATACAAGAAAAAAACAGAAATTGCTGAAGTCAATGAACTAAATTTCATCAAATTTGAAAATGTGTGTCTTGAAATTGTTTAACGTCAATAGTAAATTATCCGCAAAAACTCATTACTTTATGGCAATAAAATGTTTGGTATAAACCATTTCTAAAATAAATCTCCAACACTTAGCTACTTATATACTATCAAACTCATATCATGCCTTGGGATAGTGATTTATAAAAAAGCAATTTTCACCTATAATCTGACTTTATAACCATTGGTAGACATTTTCCCTTTTCTTCCACCGTTCCAGTGACATTAAACCTGTCTAGTCATGTAAACAGTAGACAAAGTAATTGTTACGATCAACATCTTACTTGATAGCCTAGTATTATTACCTCCGTCATCGAGAAAGATTTAGGATAAAATAAAAAAACTACCTACATCCCAGATTCAACTGCCAAGTGGCTTTATTCCAGTTTGTGAAGGTTTGTTGGTATTTTAATGGAAACCTAAGATAAAAGAGGATGTATGGAGGAAATTACCTTATAAATATATTTTTGTAGTAGTTTTCTGCATCGATGATCCCTATATGATTATTGACAATTAGGCTTTACAGGCCATGCAAAGCTTATTACAAGGACATAAACGTTGCGAGTATCCTAGAATTATTTTTTTTTAAATTAAAGCTTCAGAACTATTACTAATATATTTTGAAAGGATCAATCATAAGCATCATATCAAAATGATCAGTTTGAAAAATATTCAAAAGTTATGTGTCCAGTACACAAAATAATTACTATATTTAATTTCAAATTGCAGTTGATCTTCCTTATTCCTTTGAAAGTTAATTTTAAAAAGGTAGTCTCTAAATTATCTACCATATTAAACATATTTAACCCTTAACTGCTTTATTTCCTCGACTGTCTAACTGAATGACACTTTCTGTTTTGAGAATGTGTTGTATTGATTCAATGAAGAGTCCATAGAACACTTGAGATGTTAATCAGTTACTCTTCATTTTTTGTATCGAAATGACTTAAGGTATCCGACTGGTTTAAAATCGTCGTTTTTGATGAAATTATTAAAAAAAATATTATGACTTAATTTTGTAGCCTGTTTAATAAGCTTTCTAAAACTGTCTCACTTTTTATTCTACGTGAATTACAAATGGAGTTACAGTTGTTTTATTACCGAACTGTAAGCATTATTTTAAGTTGCATAAAAACTTTATATGCGTTTTCTGAGAAATGATATTTTTGAAGAAAACTGTCGACCGTAACAATGATTTCTCAAAACGTTATTCAAGTTTTGATATGAAATTTTCTGAGATTGTTTTCTGTAATATGCTTGATGTTTTCCTGTAAAACCTAAGGCCAATTTTAAAATCAAGTAATATTTTTAAGTGTTTAAGTATAAACAAAAAACATTTTTTATGAAAAATTACCAGTTTAGTAACTATGTTCAGCTATATCTCAAAACTATTTTGAAGTACAAGAAAGATTTTAGAGTATAACACAGATAACTATCATAAAAATGTACTCCTACAAGGATTTATGTATGTTTAGAATATGATTTTGTCTATGGCTCTTAGCGTAAGGCAAATATTTTAGTCATTTTTCTTTAAATTTCTCAGTTTTTTTAAAAAAAATATTATTTTGAAAGCGTAATTTTACAATATTTTCATAGTTTTAAAACATATGCAGTTGAAAAATAACATTAAATAATATATATAAGTTATTTTTCAAAAAAATGTCTCCGAACACAGTCGGATACCTTAATTTCAGGATATATGTGTAAAAATGTCATACTTCGATGCACGAGTAAACTCGGGAAAACAGTTAAGGGGTTAATTGTTTAGTTAATGTAAGACCACGAATGTTCTTTGGCAGAATATTGCCTTCATATTTATGTATTCTCGCTTTCAAGTTTTGTTTCCACTAAAGACCTAAATTATAAACTAAGGCACCATATAGATTTTCAATTCATTTAATGTTAATGCAACCTACTGAAATTCACTGAAGTACAAGTCGCTATACATTTGAGGTTCAAAATTCAGAGCTTGGTTCTCAGTAATTCCTGTACAACTTTGAAATTGGACATATCTGGAACATTTTTCAATCCCTATAATTGAGTGGTTTGCCAGAGCCTTTGTCGGATTAATATTTAGCTTTAAAATTAAGTTGTAGTTTTAAGGAACCATTTCCTTTAAATATAGTGTTAGTACCATCAAAATTTTATACAAATTAATGTTTTCTTATTTTAAGAACAAACGCTTACAAATAATTTACTTCACAAGTATCTGTAGGATTCATCAAGATCTCTTATGAGTTCAGTCCTTAAATTATAGAAAATACATTGCAACATCAAGCTTTTTCTTAATATTGATACGTTTAATATTTCTTTAATATTAATGTGTTTATTCAAAGAAGAGTTTTGCTTCTCGTGAAAGCAAAGCTAACTTTGATGCAAATTTAACGTCTAAGAAAATACCATTAAAAAATTTCAAATGAATTTTCATAGTTCATTCATTTAGTGATTTTTTGAAGATAATTTAATATCTAAGAAAATTGGATGAAAGTGATTAATTCCTCTACAAAACAAACATTAATTTTTAAATAATAAATTAACATTCCCTCCGTCAAACCTTATATGTCCAATTTGTCTTTTCCCCGAAAATTAAGAAAAGGGGTATGGGAAAAGTCGGATCAGATTGATTATCATACATTTTTTAAATGAAGTTTGCACAACTCGCACGTTTCGAATTTAGAAGGTCAAATTAGGAAGTCATATTCAATTTTGCTTTCTTGTTTTTCGTTTTGAGTTCTTGTTTAATGGAAAGTTTTTGGAATCTTAATTCTGTAAGATTTATTCAAATATTGAATTCCGATTAGTTAAGGATTGCTCTGGAACTAAAAGAAAAGTAAATAAGATCTGATTCAGAAATTCATAGAACAAATCTGCCAATTCTTATTAAAGCACAGCGTCAAAGGGGTGCTTAAGCACAGAATGTAAGATAACACAGAATTTACTACCTTATCAGAAAAAATCTATCAACAATATTTGACATAGAGTAAAAAAATCCTTGAACAAAGGATTCTTACAACAAAACTCATATTTGCAGGAATTTAATTAATTCTGTGGAAAACTATCTTTCAAGGAAATAAATAGCTCAGCATTATTGTACGGTTAAAACCATTAAAATTATTGAAATAAGCCCTTTGGAAATTAATGGAAAAACACTTACCTCCATATCGCAAAAGGCGCGTTAGAAAGAAACGGTTAACTTTTTCATCAATATTATACGATGTGGATTTGGTAACACAACATATTACCAGCGCATGTAATTATTAGGCTTAATATGAGAAACAAGGAAAATTAATTTTGTTTTTTCTCTTTTCAGACATTTAGAAAAATATAAATAATGGTTTTCTTGGTTCTTGAAACTGAAATTTCTATATTTCGACAAGAAAAATTGGTTAATTTTGCAATTTAAGTTTTACGAAAAGAGTATAAAGTTAAATTACTGTAACTAAGATATTACTTGATAAAGAGATAAATTTTGTATTCTTTAGTTGTTCTTGCACATTTACAACAATGAAAATTCCTAGATATGAAATATTTAATTGAATTCCATTTGTTCATTTATAGACATGAATATATAATTTATTCGTCTCGAAAGAATTTTCTGAGCAAAATTTTCATTACTTAGCTACTTAATGGAGACCAAATTTATCTCTTTTGGAAGATTTTGCATTTAAGGAACAGACTGAGTTAACGCCGAAAGCTTATGAAGTTAATCTTTTAATAACACAAAATATATCCCAATACCAAGTTCCTTCTTTCTTCCATTAACAGTTTCTTTTAATATTAAAGTGCTTATTCTAGGAAACTTTTACTTCTTATAAAAACAAAACTAATCTTTGATGCAAAACTAACATCTAAGGGAAGAATGCTTTAAAAAAATGGTTAACAAGGAAATATGCTAAACACTTTCGGAAACCTCAACATGATTAAAAATTTAATCTCATATTTATATTCAAGCATAATGTTAGAACAGAATTAAAATTTTGTGATACGTTGATTTTAATATGCGCTTCCAGTATGTTAGAAATCCTTTGATGAAAGAGCAAACTGTGAAAGCAGTGACAGTTTTTGGTCATTTTTTAGAGTTTTAACGAAAATATTTTTATTTTATGTTATTATTTTGAATGACTGTTTAGCTTTTCTCTTAGTTTGCCTTTTTCCCAGTACGCTTTTCTGGAGCCCCACTGCTTTCAAAAATAACATTAAATAGCCTTCATTCAAAAGGGGAATTTTCATTCTGTTCCAAAAATTTTTAATATGAATTCAATACTTTTAATTAATAAGTAACACATCAAAATATTTTAATAAAGACATTTATTCCAAAATTTTTTGGTTTACTTAAGTTATATTGATGCCCTGCTTTAAAGTAACACGAGAACTATTTTGATAGGGCCCTCCTGATTTTGAATCTTGGTCAGATGGGGAACCCCCATCAAAGCTTCCTTTCCACACCAGTCGGAAGGATAAGATTTAGCGTTCTCGTGACCCGCATATAAAACGGATTCGAACCTGTAACCCCGTGGCTGAGACATTGACACCAGGCTACTGCGGACGCTTAAAGAAGCTTATGAAAGAGTTCTTATTAAAATAATAGAAAAATATTTCATTCTGATCGGCTTCTAGAAATCATAAATACCAGTGCTTCTACAAAAAAAATTATCAAGCATTATTTTCCTAAAATATCGCCTTAAATCTTTTGTTCAATTTTTAATTAGACTTTTTGTTGGTAAAAAAAATCTACATAATTTCATGTTCATGGCTGAATAATTCATAAAAATAAATAAATAAATAAATTTTTGGACTTCACACATTTAAAGAAATCACTTTCTCTAAAAAGTTTTTATAAGCTTTTATAGAATTAAAAATAGAAAACCTTTGCTGCTTTTATAACTTTAAAGTTAGAAAAATCATGCATGTTAGCGAAAAGGCACTTTCCAGTTTTATGCATTTTGTATGATGTTAAATTTATTGCAAAGGTTGTTTCTTTTTCTAAGTATTCTATCTCTATTCTACAAATTCCACAGCAGTTTTGAAAAAAATTAAATTTTAAGATTTGATTGATAGAAATGCTTGCATAGGGGATATTCTTGAAATAAATGATAAAAGTTATAAAACTTTCCAGGAAGATCCTGAAGAGAAAATGCCTCATTTTTTGAATTTTTTTCTTTAATCTGTCATTTTATCAGAGCTGTTTTCATTAATTTTTATTAAAATATTTTATAATGAAATGAAATGGACAAGAAATACTCAAATAACAATTTTACATATGATCTAAACAAATAATTGTTTGAAATTTTCAAAGGTAAATATACTGATTTAAATTAATTATTTGACTTTCGATAGATCAATATTCATTTGTTAACACACCAACTTCTGATCGGCAATAAATCAATTATTAAATATTTAACCTTTATTTCCTTAAAAATGTATCACAAATCGACCTTTCAAATTTGGTTTTTGTGCATTTGTCGAGTTTGATTCAATAGCATTATCACATAAAGTTCTCGTTCGATCGTTTTAGGTTACAGAACAGAAATGCATATACGAGTAATTCTCTAATTAATACAATAATAATAATTCTACAATATAAACTACAAACTATAATATCTCCCCACTTAAAGCAACTGATAGCTTTCGAGTATCTCAGTTTCTCAGAAAATACTATAACTGATTAGGGAAAAATAATGCATGGTTCACTGGATATAAGTCTATTATCATTATTAATGTTTCTTTCATCTGTAAGTTTTGCTGAAATATTTAGATATTTCAAACACTGACTTTTTAAATGTAAATGCAATTTTTGCAGATAGAACTTCCAAGAAACATTTTCCAAAACAAAATGTTTCTCCTTCTCTAAATATCCTTTTAACAGTGTACTAAATTCCAAAATGAGCAGACAGTGTGGAAAACAAAGAACAACAACGACATTCACAACAAAATTGGTATTCTTATCAAATTGTTAATACATAAAATATCTTCATTAAAGTTAAACAATTTACCACAATGTATAAAAGCAACAGTACATCTCAAAAATTAAATACACAATTTTGCATGCAATGAAATTAACGCATATGCCTCACCGAAAATTTTAAAACTCCATTTTATGAAACTTGATTATTCTATTATGGCTTTGAATTCGCGGGTTCGATGTCAGAATGAATAGACTGCACACTGGTCATTTTCGTTTTGAATATAAACTCTTGTTATCTCTTGTTCTCGTTTTGGTTCTCTTGTGGAGAACCATGTCCTGCTGGCTCAAATTGCCATGTGGATTAAATTGTTCACTCTTTAATTGAATGCTCTTCTTTAAATCGCCATCGTATGCGGTTTTTTTAAATCATCACTTTTGGATATGGGAGACAACCCCTCGAACATTTTAAAGTTTTTTGACTTCATAAGATTTCACAATTTTATTTTAAATTTGTATTTCAGCATTGCTTATAATCACCATCTTGTATTTGGTCATTTGCTTATAATTTCTTGTTCTTAAATTTTTCTCCAAGATTATACTTCCTTAAGAATTTTCATCAACTTTAATTCATTTAATCATAAGTGTGTATAGTATGTCAGTGTCTCAAAAAAAACTTTTAAAAAAAGCATTCCTCCCCAGGGTTTTTCCCATTCCTTTTACCCCTAGTAGAGAGTATATGAAGTTTCAGTCTCTAAATTAACAGGAGGGTTTGCCTGTAGGGCCCTAAAATTTGGATAAAGCTCATAAAACGTAAAATTTTTAGAATTTTTGAAAAATATATATGTGGTTACTAATGTGTTAAAACTGGTTTATATTTTTTCCTATGGTCATGTTTACTTAGAATATAAAAACAAATAAGTATTTAGCCACTTATGACTTAAGAAAGAAACGCAAAAAATGATAAAGATTTTCTCTAATTCTGCGCTGTTGCTTTTTTAAAACACTATACGACATTTACTGCATGTTCACAATAACAGCTTAAAAATTTACTAAAATGTCAAAGAAGGATATAAAAATTATCACTAATAAGTTAAAATCTACAATTTCATTTGACAGTTTAACACGTAACATTAAGAAAACGATTAAATACTCAAAGTGGTTAATTTTCCAAATAACTTGTAAAATTTCCAATAATTGACAAATAATCTCATATCATTACTTTAATTATTTGGATTTCATTCAAAACTGACTTCCTACTAAAAAAACTTTTAGAAAAGGACTTTTTTCCCTACCTTCTTCAACAGACTGAAGTAGAATTTTCGTCTGTTCTAAACTTTTAGTTATCAATTGATTGAAATCTTCCTTTAGTTTTAACCATCGTTAGGCTGTGTCATTTAGTACTTTTAAGTTATTGATACTGTTTTCATTTCTTTGAGCCTTAAATCTTTTTCCGCGGCATGAGGATTGTTTTCCGACCAGGCTCCATCTTGGTTCAACAAATGAAAAATCAACCACGATTTCGGTTCAACCAGCTTATGCAGTTTGTGGTGTGATTTAAAAGTGGAAAACGGGGAAACCAGCGGAAAGTGATTTTCATTAGCTTTGTATTTCATTAAGGATACTGAAATATTCTTTTCAGATTCTGACTCTTACTTAGAAAATAAAGAAAATGTTACTGCTGCTTCTGTAAAATACCACGAAAGTCTACTTAAAGTTAAAAGGGTACATCGGGAAACACAGGGTCGTATTTCTCGTACATGTTCAGGGGCTTCCAAAGCATCAGACCATTTACAAGAGGATCTGCACCTTTTTCGGACATTCAACCAAACCTCTACAAAAATCAAAGCGTTAGCAAACATATTTGATGCAGTGTTTGGATTTTACCATTGTCATATTTTATTTGTTTACTAAAAGCATAAAGGTTAAATCTTTGCCCAGTAAAGAATTGTATACACCAACCTGGCTTTGTGAAATACCCCAGGCCTTTGCCAATACACTCCCAGGGGGTCTCTCAATACTATTAGGACAATCTCGCACATTCCCTGTAGTCACTGACAGCAGGGAGTGTGTTGTAGCCATTCACTATAGGGACTAACGTAATGGTTGATTTTTCATTTGTTGAACAAAGATGGAGCATGGTTGAAAGACAATCCTCAGGCCTAGTAAGAAGATACCGGGTTCAAAAAATTGAAACTTTTATCAAGAATTTAAAAGAGGTAGATGACACAGTCTAACGAGAGGTAAAAATAATGGAATATTTCAGTCAATAGATAACAAAAAATGAACAGAACCAAAATCTACTTCAGGCTGTTGAAGAAGGTAGGAAAAACACACCTTGTTTTAAGAAGTCAGGTTTGAATGAAATTTAGAGTAATTATAGTGATGATATGACATTATTTGACAGTTATTAGAATTTTTACAAGTTACTTCGACAATTATAACTGCTTTGAGAATTTAATTTTTTTTAATGTTATGTGTTAAACTGTCAAATAAAATTGTAGATTATCACTTATCATTGCATTCATTTTTATATCCTTCTCTATCATTTTAGTAAAGATTTAAGCTGTTATTGTGAACGTACAGTAAATGACATATGGTGCTTCCAAAAAGCAACAGCACAGAATTAGTGAAATTTTTTTATCATTTTATGCATTTCTTTTTGAAGTCATAAGTGGCTAAATACTTATTTGTGTTTATATTCTAAGTACACATGTCCATAGAAATAAATATAAACCAGTTTTAACACATTAGTAACCATATAAAATATAAAATTCTAAAAATTTTATATTTTAAGAGCTTTTTTCCAATTTTAGCTCCTTACAGATAAACCCTCCTGTTAACTTAGAGGGCTGAAACTTCATATAATTTCTATTAATACCAAAAGGAATGGGAAAAACTCTGGGGAGTTATGTTTTTTTAAAATTTTTTTGAGACACCCTAGTGTATAGTATACATAATGCACGTGTCAGTGTAGCAAAATATAGCACTTGTGTCAATAAACTTCACAGAAACAAAGAACAACAAACCCAGAAATTTCACAAAGAGAAATTTAATTTGTTAAAGGATCAAATATTGAGATGAGAACTTTTGCTACACCTTTTTTGTTACTCGATAGGAAAGTCATAGTAATATCTTGATGATTAAAACCCAAATTATTTCTTTAATACAATTAAGCATATGCCTCAGCCACCAATTTCATAGAGAGAAATCATTTATTGTTAACAAGAAAAACACGCCACCTTCTCTGTAACTATTAAGTTGGTTTTGCGAAGAGCATTCCCCCTCCACCCAAGTGAGTAATTAATACATCCCACATCCGCTCAGGCAAATAAGATGACATTTCAAGGCCTATCGATTCCCTGGTTCATCAAGACGAGGGAAGCAATCATTATTCCCTTCCCATTTCTGTTCTGCCTTCACTGCTGGATTGGATTTCAAGAAAACACAAACAGGATCGGCATCTGAAGTAATTGGCGTGGAATTAATTGATTGGTACCGCCTACACGTTTGAAATTAGAAAAAACATAAATAAAGGGAAATCCGATAATGAAACGGGTAGATACTGAAAATCAGTGTTAAGCTTTGCATAATCTTACTTCTCTTCTGAAAATGAAAGATTTCAATTAGAAATGAAATGTCAGTGATTCTTCTGTTATGAATAAGTTTAAGAGAGAGAAATCTCACAGTAATCTCGGTAAATTCTGTAAAAATTTATCATTTTCCAGATATTACTTTATATGCTTAATATTCATTGCTCTTATTTAATTATATATAATTAGTTATTCGTTGTCACAGAATTAATTTTCTCCGTATATTTTCCGACATGCATTTTTATGCTGCATTTTCAGTATCTGTGTGCATTTTCTCGTCTATCGAATTTCATTTATATTATTTACTGTCGTATTGAATACAATTACTTACCATTTTTCTAATTAGAAAATGAAACTGCTTAAGGAAATGGAACGCCTACGTGGTATGTCGAACAACTACATAGAACTGCTTGGAACTGATATGATTGTTCTACCTATAGACTTGCAATTGGAAACACCAGAAATCTGATGGAAGGTTTTTTACAAATTTGAAAAGGCATTGTCAAAATGATCTACATTATTCGAAAGAGAATTTAATGCTCTACAGTAAAGTGTATTTTCCTTTTTTTTTGTTTGGATTTATTTTTGTTTATTTTCAGATCATTAAATTGAATGTCAATGAGCATTTTCGACATTATTTGCTTTTTGAATTTCATCAAGCTGCAAAGACCGCTTCATCGAAGATAATTAAAGTTAATCGCCATCTTTAAAATACCATCTCCAGTTGGTTTTCACACTTCAAACAAATGAAAGAAAAGGGGAAGAGCGATTGATCCAACTTTTCGTAGTAAAGGTCCAAAAGAATATTTCTAAAAATAAATTTGAAATATATTTAATTTAAAATAAATTTTAAAAACGCTTATGTGATTTTACTCAAACCAATATTAGTATAAATATGCTGATACTGCACATTTTTCTTCATATTATGCTTCTCGAGAAAATTTAAAAAAATATTCATCCCTCATGACACAATATTTCTGTGATAACTTAACTGTGTCTTAGAAATAACACATTTTTTCAATTAAAATCCAGTCACTGAATAAAACTTATCTTAAAATAGATGGAAAAATTTATTAAATTAGATTGATAAATTAATTTCTTTACATTGAGGGACAGAAAAGAAAAAAAATAGAGAGGGAACAAAGTAAAAAACTAGGATAAATATGTGATAAAGGTGCACTAGGAAATAAAAAAACCTAAGCGGATAAATTATTATTTTAACAGAATATGGCTTTCAATCGGCAAACTCATGTGCGGGTCTTTGTGTCATTCCTCTTTTATAATAAATTCCAGAAATTTCTCAAAACTTACAGTTGTAACATTTTGCACCTTCGTGGGAGATGATCAGAGCGCGGCAGGTGCAGAAAAAGACGGGATTTTTAAACTTTTACTGGTTCGTTTCAAGTTTAACCTTGCATATGATAGCGTTACTTATTTATTCAACGTTACGGCTCTGACATAAAATGCAAACTATATCAAAAATTTAGATGTTTTATAATTTAATATTATTTTTTAATAATAAGTTTTATACGAATGAAGTGGGAAATAAATAAATGAATGCAGAAACTCTAGCATAAAAGAGAAGTTAAATATTCCTTATTGTGGCTAAAAATTGCACTTTTGTGGGAAATATAACTTATTTTCTGGAAAAATATTCGGATAGTAACCCTCTGGCTGCCGATTTTTATCTAAAATCACTAACTAGATATAATGTTTGCATACATGTTCAAATCCGTTGAACCAATCGAAATGTTATTTATATGCAAAGCCTCATTATTATAATACGATTTAATGCTACAATAGTACTTAGCTAACACATTAGCTTTCAAAAATCACAGAATGTAGCAGAAAAAAGACTTACTTCCTACCAGTGAAATCTCGGAATAAGCAGGCAAAGGATTAGGGACAACTTTTTTTTAGCTTGAAGAGCGTATAAGGAGTAATTGTCTAACCATTTCGCGATCAAAATTATGGGTACGCGTGCTGAAGGCTTAATTACAAGTAATCAGGATATTATGAAGGAAAGATGCATTAAGATAGATCTTTCACATGAACATTGGGAAATAATTTTATTTTTCAACTCTTGCAAAGGGAAAAGACGATTTTTAAAATGAAATGAAAAGCAAATTACGATAGCTACTTTAATTTTTAGGGGCGTGGTGGCCGAATGTTAAGGTCACGGTTTCGGAACTGCAGGGTTCCAGTTTCGAAACCCGATTCCCGTGTGTGTGGCCCGCTGCACCCTAAATGATACGTGGTAGCCGAAAGCCCCTGCACTGGTGCGATAAGGAAGCTCGTAGAAATTGGCACCAGCTAAGGTGTCGTCGCCTGAGCGGGGCTCAAAATTACGAGGCCCGTCCAAAATAGCCCTCTCGATGCTTCAAAACGGGACATAAATACAGCTTAACTACTTGAATTATTCTTACAGGAGGTTGATGAGAGATCTCTTACAAGCGCATTATGAAAAGATTTAAATTTTTTACTCTAGAGTGTCCTGGAAAAGAACGGTCTTTTTTAAAAATGATATAATTAGCAAACTATGATAGTTTTCTGAACTAGTAGTTCTGGGAATAGTAGACCTCTCGGCCAAAAAAAATCTACAATCAGCTCTGCATCGCAGTCATTAAAGGTTTGACCAATGTTGTCATTGCGCATCCTGGTGGAGCTTAGAAGGAGAGGGAAGGCATCTTCTCAACCTCGGTAGGTCAGCAATAGACTTCTGTTTCCAACCTTTACCCTTCGTTTGCCGGTAGATCATTAAACTTACGTCAGAAAGGTACTAAAACACAGTTGCAGAGAACTTTTACTCTCGAGGGTGTAGGCTGGCTTCAAATTCTTACGGCATGAACCTTTCGACTAGAATCGTCAAAAGAGCAGAGTATTACATGAAACGAAATCATTGAGAAGGTCACCATCTTGATATGGAATCAAATAACAAAAATCCTTTTAATAAGTCGTTCCTAATGACTCCAAGTAGCATTTTTGCCAAATTCGAGTTTGGACGTGACTGCTCAACACATTTGCATACTAACAGATAAATACCAAAAGTTGAGTTAAAATAGGACCTCGCTTTTCTAGGGCAGATATTCTTGCAGGAGATTAAAAAGTGAGGATAAGAATTTTTTTACTACGTTTCGTTGAGTCAGTATCACATCTCACCGACGCTTCAAAAGCTGTCAATCATGGTTATGTTGGAAATCATAATACACTATTCTCGAAATGTCCGCCTTTCTACGCAATGGTATGGAGCAAACGAAGTACGAAACTAGCAGCAATGTCCTGCAACTTCCCTGATGTAATTATCACATCTTATGATATGCTTCAGTTTCACCATCGCCATGGGATATTGTTGAGGCATCTCATCCTTCAAGTGGTCTCGTAGGATAAAATGTCATGGATTAAGTTCAAAAGAATACAGTTGTCAATCCATACCCTTTCTGATGACAATCAGGTAGTCCAATGGAACGATGCAGTTATAAAAATATCCCCCCCATCAATTATAGAAAAGTGATAGTCCGATGTCCTCCAATTGTTCCCTATTAAAAATCGGGATGTCCTGGATAACTCGTCCAAGGCAACAAGCATGACTACATGACTCTCTAACATGAATAACCTTTACGAATGATTCCATAAATCTGCCGGATACAGTTACTCAGAAAATAATTTTTTGTACACAGGGGCATTGTCTTGAGATTTCCAATGATTTACAACTTCTGAAATCTGACCACCACGTGTTAATGACATATGGTACGGACACAAGGAAGAGTACCAAAAACTTTCTGACAACGCTCATTATTCTCCTACAAGAATAACTTAAATAACTGTCCTATTTTGATTCCTATTCCATTTTAAAAACCTTCAGATGCTTTCTCGATATCTTGTAGATTCATGCAATCGATTCCATTACAAACAAGAAGTCAATCAATCAATATTTAATGTATGCTCTAATAGATCTATTACAATTAAATAAAAATAAACGCAAAGTATTTCAGTTTATCATTATTGTTTTACTCTTTTAATGGCCATGATTTGAATTACAGCATATGTTTCTTTTTCCACTTTGTGAATTTATTTACTTCGCTTCGGAGTTTTAATTTTGACATGGATATATCATTTTTTTCTTCTTATTTTTTTTGTAAAATGCATGTTAAGACAAGAGCGAACAAAAATTGACCTCAGGTCAATAGATTTTTTAGGACAATTCTTATAATTGAAGCAACAAAACATCAAAGAAGAGGGAATTGTATTTTAGAAATATGGGTCAGGAATTGTAGAGATCTAAAAGGAAACATACGTGAATTCGGGGAAAACTCTTGGCAGATTTTGTACGAAGCACACTAAATATGACAACGTCTTTAGGGCATAGCCTATACCAATGTTTTCCATGTATACAAAGATTACCCCGCCTTGGCCTAGGCCGTGCAGGAAAAATGTTATACATCTTACTCCAGATTGAACAATACTTATTTCACTGAACGACGACAATAAGTCTAATTCTTTAATAAGCAGTTCGTGAAGAAGTCCTCGAAATGAGACACGAATGATCCAAATTTCGCACTCTTTAATTACGTGAAGAACAGATCCCGTTTCTTGGACCCGCATGAATGTTTTTCATGTATGATTAATTTTATGCTGCAGGTGTGAATTAAATATATCCCCTACGACAATCTCCCAATGATGCCAGTGATGGATACAGCTACCCATTCAGTAGTGTTTGTGCATAAAGTCATTGTCGTGTGATTTACAACAGTTTTTCAAAACTTCTGAGCACCACCTAACGGTATCAAAGGAAAGAGTGAAATGAATTCCTTGTTCAACTGAACCTCTCTGAAAAGCACAATTGAGAAAAGAATCTGAGTCCATAGCAACATCTCAAATACTTGCTTTGGACAATATTATTTTTGTCTATACATTTCCCGTTATTTTATTACGAATGTATTTAGTGTGAACTGTTCACATTTAACCGACATTCACTTAATGAAATCGCTCAACTACATAGAAATACACGCCATTTAAGAATTTATGGAATTATAACAAATAAATGGAATTCCAAATCAGAAATAAATTGAAAGTTGGATTCAAAAAAAGCATCCCACTTTTTCTTTCTTAATCATAGTTTCATTAAGTTCCTATCTTAAAGTCTTAAATGCCATGGCAACAAATTAGATCAGCGACGAAATAAAAATTCTCCAAAAGTCGTTAAGATTAATGTTTACCCGCATCAGGTTATGGAAGCAATTTCTGTTTTCAACCCGCTTTGAGATTTGCCCTGCTGCGTATGGGAATTCTCAGTCTTTTCAACGAAGGTCACGCAAAAACCACTTAAACACAAGTTGAAAAAAAGGACTCCTTCTTTCTATTTTATTGAGTAATGGATATTACAAAAGCCACTTGGAAGAAAAAAGGAACAGACGATCAATATTTGTCGACATTTTTTTCCGTTTCATTCCATTTTCACGTTTGTCCAGATTAAATAAAGAGAGATATTCCTATTCATTATAAGGATATGGCTCGTAACACATTAAAAATTAACCGCAAGGGAAATTTAATTAACGTTGTTTTTAAAATATGCGAGAAATTGGCTTTTAAAATGCATTAGTTTTGACGAATTAAAAAATAGATTGTTGCATGTGAAATAATATGGTCTACTATATAATCTTTATGTTTTAATGATAAGTTTCTATTAGTAAGACGGATTAATAATTTATTTAAAATTAAATCTCGCTCCTGAATATGAAATATAAAAACAAATAATAAAGAAGGTTGTAGAGACATGATTGAAAAATTAATTTCATTGCATATAAAAGTTCAATAAACAAAGAATGCTGTAAATTTTATATTATAAAATAAGAAATGCATGAGGAAATTCACCTTTATGGTATAATTTGGGGGGGGGCTTAAATAACCCTGCATAAAAGAGGTATTTAGTGGAGAAACGGGAAAGAATCCGTTGTCTTTCTCAACTGCTTATGGTAATTCCTATTCTTGTCTACTCTTATTAGACACTAGCCATCATCGGCGGCCATCTTGCTAGCAGGGCATATAGTTTCAATTTAACCTCTTAAATAATAATTTGATATTCCGGTTCCCCTTATCAAGGTCAAATTGTAACAGGTATTTAACCCGTGTACTTTTAGTAGCCTTGCACCTTTTCTGATCATTATCTGCACGAACGTTCCTAATAATGACATGTAAATGTCCGGATCATATAGCATCTAATTAAAGGCTGTTGGCTCCAACTTCACTTTCTTATTCCTCATGCTATGTATTTCATTTCAACAGTTAAACAGCGAGGCACATTTTATGTCTAGCACCATGTTAGACAAATTAAATGACTGAATTAAAACATGTCGATACAAAGAATCAAAGATTAGAAACCATAATCTCTGAACTTACAGGATATATTTCCGAATATGCTTTCTATCTCAGAGGACATGATTTACAGATTTTACAGAAAAGTTGATAAAATTAAAAAGAAAGTAAAATCCGCTGGGATTTGATTTTTATATTTGTCTTCCCCATGGTGTCATGGGATTCTTTTTACAGGTTTTAGAATTTCCTCTGTTATGATGATATGCTCCCAAGTCGATTTTATTATTATTATTTTAGTATTTCTAAAATTTCCAACTTACTACATCGTTTTATATTTTGGAGGACATGAAAATATAAAAAAATTCAATTTACAACCGCATAGAGCTTTCAAAGATCGTCACTTATTAAAACTTCTAGCAAATTTATTCACTTCTAGTTTATCTTACCAAAGTCTACAAACATAGCTTCAGTATTTTATTATATTCATTTGTACTAAAATTTTTATCACATATGGCACTTTTTGTGCCATGACATAGTTATATTTAAACGAATTATCGAAAGCTACAAAAATATAAATAAATTGCCAATATAAATAATCTATTTTTACTTCACCAGTATCTATATTTAATAGTTTTTTATGACGCCTTTTATCAAATAACATCTATTCAGTTAATATGATATCTGATAAGA
>BGPR01000216.1:286632-302022 GCA_013235015.1 Araneus ventricosus | reverse complement strand
GTATGTGTGTGTGTGTGTGTATCATGACATACAAATGCATAAAATTCCTGTTTCTCATAGTATGTCTAGACAAAGTATGTCACACATGTTTCCTTTTACTGCTTAACATACGTCCCCTATGTAATAGTTAGACATATTAAGTATTAAAATGGAACAAATTACAACGAATAAAATTTAAGAATTTTATAGGATGTCTAAGCCAAGCATGAGACACATGTTTCATTTTAATATTTAACATACTTCATAACGTAGTCGCGAAGTTTCTGAGATGCACATTCAAGTCAAATTTTTTGATATGAAAAGGGGAATTCCATCTGTCTTTATGTCAGTAATAAATATTTAAAACTTACATTTTTCTGTCTCTGTAGAAAACTTCTATGTATTTTACTTCGTATTTCTTATTTCTTCAAAAACTAATTTTCTATAGATATATTTATTTGGCATAACTTGTCGAAAAAGGATATGTTGTTATATGTAACATCTGGCTAATATATGCAATGCCTGGGGAACAGTGGCGAATCCAGGGGGGTGGCTATCTGGCTAGACCAAAATTCTTTATTTTATTTAAAATTACTACAGCTGCTTTTTCTTAATCTCCCTTTAAAAGAAGTGAAAACATTTCTTCCTGGTTTTTGACAGGCTGGAAAGTTTTCCCACTTTTGTAGACATTCCACTCGTATTTGCAGCGCTGACACGGTCAAAAACATTGTTTTGATAATTATTTCATTGCGTTTTTTGTTAAATTATTGAAAGTATTGTAGAGTTCTTTATGATTCTTATTGTCTGGTGTGTAAAGTTAAAGTGTTTTGGTTTACATAAGCCATAAGATTTGACATTCGTCACGACGATACAAAAATTCATTCCTCAGCCCCAAATCCTGGATTCGCCACTGCTGGGAATGTATGTATAAACTTCAAATGAAACACCCACTTTGCCTAAATATTCTTTAAAAAACCAAATTTCATTCTTTACAGGGCATATATATGAGTTGTTGAGAACTCAAGCAGATTAATCTAAAATTTTCGCTAGACTGAGGTAGGCACCCTAGTGAAAGGGAAAATATCTTTCTAAATCAGGATGGATCAAAAGAGTTCCAATTGTCCTATACTAGATAACAACTGTTTTCAAAATGCTCACTTTCAATATTTATTAAATACGATGCCTATCTTAGTTACGCGAGGTTAGCCCAAGTAGTTTCTCAAAGCCTCCTATGTGCATACCGTGAATACTGGCGAGAAGAGAAAAGGTTCAGCAGCTGCCCATCTTTCTCGATCTGTACCCTAAAGGAAAAAAATTTAATACCTGTTATTTTAGAATCTGAACAAAGCATTTACTAAGAATAGCGATGCTCATATATCTAATCAATAGGAGGTGCAAATATCGAGAAAGATCGCGTTGCACTAGTTGATTTGAGATTGCACGTTTCCATCTATCCCTAAGTGAGCCTGAGCACTCTGATTCTCACGTCAGTGATCAAACATCCTTCTATTGGTATGAAGTTGAAATTCAGAGAATTAGATGCTGCCTGAAGTGCAGGGCCGGATTATTAAATAGGTAAGGTAGGCAACTGCCTATGGGCCCCGCAAGTTTGGGAGACCCTGAAGCCTCGAGATTTTCTTTTGCTTGCGTCATTTTCAAGATTATCTAATTTTGTGCTTTCATTTCATTTACAAGAGTTTTGTACTTGAACCTATTCAAATTAAAATCAACTTTCGTTTGAATTTCAAAACACTATTTAGGATTAAACTGGATTTTTTTCATGTTTTCAAAATCGAGTACAGATCAGTTGTCTGACTAACTCTTAAGACAACAGCTCTGGAAAACTTTGTATTTTAGTGTTTAGAATGCTTTAGAAACGTTTTGACTTTTTTAAAAATATCATTTCGTTTGAAATTTTATGCCTTTCTCGAAGATCGTCCGTAATTAAATGTTTTGTTATTTCAGTTTGTCGTCATGTGTGTTACTAAAAAACTGATTATATAGAGATTAAATTAAAATCAATAAAATGTTGGAAGTAGAAGGAGGGCCCCCAAATTTGAATTGTCTAAGGGCCCCGACAGCTTAATACGGCCCTGATGAAGTGCTGCCCTCATTATCAGACTACGATCCAGTTTTATGAAATCCGTCTCAAAGTCCCCTTAGTGTGTAGCTTCTAGAAAGTACATTCGTTTAATTAAACCAAAAAGAGATTTTGGAAAAAGAAAAGGTTATAATTCAGGCACTTTGAGTAGATTTTAAAATCTCTGCAATGATATTTAGACAAAAACTGATTTTTAAAACAAATTTCTTCCTTATTTCAATACAGATAAAATCCCCAACTAAAATAGGTTTTCATTCCTTGCAAAAAAATATAAATTCAACTTTTACAAACGAATTCATGATGATTACAGTCGTTCGGTTTATTTTAGTTAAATTCCAGGAAAGAAAACTGACTTTCGGCTGTTTGTTCTCGTTACGGATAGAAAGTTGAGCTTTTAACAACGCGCCAACTCAAAGAGAAAAGCTAATCACTGTAACAAGGGAAAAAATGAGATCGTGTTCAGTTGAAATCTGAACAAATTAAATTATGATATAGAGTTGAGCTGGATAAAGTCAGATAGATTCTTTTAAGAAATCTCCCTCATCCCCGTTTCTATTCCTAATTGGAGAACGCAACCCAATCCACTTTATAATAATTGCTAAAATATTGGAAAGGAACTTCGAGTGTTTTCGAAGAAACACATTTATCAAAATTGAAAATAAAATAGATAACAAGAAACCGCATAATATCAAACATTTACTAAGTTTCGTGCAAAATCAACGTTACGAAAGAGAAAATTAAAAAAATTCAAGATGCAAGCCAAATGCTGCATATTTATATTCAACAAATAAATGTGATCTCCCTAGAAGATTTAGATGTGATATCGGTACTGAGATTTTTAGGATAGCTTTTGAAATTTGAGCAGTTAAATAAATATGAAACAAATAAGCAGTTACTCAAAAATATCAAATTACGGAAAAAATATTAAGTAAATAATTATGCAAAAAATAAGAAATGAATTTTGAAGAGGAATTTTAAAAAAATAAACCCTTATCAGAGCATTGGATTGCATGTAAACTGTAAAACTGAAATGAAAATTATATAATAAGGAAATAAGTTTACAGAAAAACAAATAATTATTATTATTGTTGCTCTACACGAAAAAATAAATCAGTATCTAAATGTAAATTTTCTAAGTTGGGGGCTAATTCACTCACTATGTTAGTGGATAAATGGAAAAAGATAAAATTTTATAATATAATTATCCCATTATATTTTATAATGTGACAATTGGTTTTTTTTATTTCTTAACACTAGATTCTAATTTTGCTCAAATTTTTATATTAGATCGTCCGAATGACGAGTGAACTAAAACACGTTTTAAAATATAAATTCAGACTCCTGTTAATAGCATCTTACTGAACTGCATGAGATACGACATGGTACATAATCTAAATATTTGTAAAACATTATTATCTTGGCATTAGATATCGCATCACTCATTAGCTTGAAGTTTAAGCTATATGGAAGCGAATATATACCATGCCATTTATGACAAACCTAACCATATTCATACTTGGAAAAATATTGGTCTGGACATGAAATTATAAGAAATATTATTCTTTATTTAAAACTCTGTACAAAATTTTATCAGTTTGAAAAACCGCATTTTAAGCCACTTTTTTATTTATCCTTTAACTATTAACCTATCCTAATATACATTTACATTCTGGTACCGGAAAACGTATCATGTTGTGTTTGTATAATATAAAAAAATCTTCAAATAAAAGCCTTAATGTAGAAGAGAAAATTTGCTTATAACCAAAAAACATAAAATATTACAAAATAGTGCTTCCTGAAAATGAAATAAAATCCCATTTTGTTAACGGAGATATAGAAAAATATATCATACGTTAAGCGAAAGATTAAATGTATGATGAATAACGAGACGCGATCTTACATCAATTAAAAATACCATTTTATTAAATTAATCAAAATTTTGCCCTAGGTACGATGCCGCTTATAATTGGTTGAAATGTACACACGGAAGAAGCATAAGAAATTTTTAACCTGGAATGATTGCGAGGTTATTGAACATCAACAATTTTAATTAAATGTCTGGTTTGCAAGCAAAACCTTATGGAGGAGAGAAATGAAAATAGTTCTTTTTTTCATTAATTTTAATGCTATCCAATTTCCGTTCCGATTAAAAACAGAATTTTAAATGCACAATGGGTTTTTTTATAAACTCAAAAATGTCTCTTTATTAAAGATCATAAGGAGAATTTTTTCTAAAAACGTAATTATTATTCTTTTCGAATAGCATCCTGAAGACACAGACTAGTTGTTTTAATTAAATTTAAGAAGCATTATCGTCTGGATTTAAATCTGGATTTTAAAAATCAAAGAATTAATTGCAACGCATAATAATAATTTTCCATAGTTTTGTACTTGCAAAATCATTTGCAAGACTATAAAGAAAAACCATTTTACTACGAAAATGTTTTTTATTATTAAAATCATGATTTTAGACGTTATTAGCGAAGCAAATTTTTAATTCCTGCACACAGTGCCTCAAGAAACTTCGTTTGCGATTTATAAATTAAATTGCTTGGTGATCTAAATATTGAATATAAATGGGCAGTTGCTTTATAAAACGTTTCTTTATTGTTTGACGATAAAGAAAAAAATATATCGAAAGAAAAAAAGTTTTTTTAAGTTTTTAAGTTTTTTAAATGTTTAATTGTTTATTTTTAGTCATAAATGCAGATCAATACAGAAGACGAAAAAAGTATTACTCGTTATTTTCACTATACGATGAATAACTTCTATTTATTTATTTATACGTAATCAATTCGAATAAAAATTTAGTCTTACCACTTTCTGAATAACATTATGAAAAGTAAAAATATCTTCAATGCAGACGTTAATATTCTCGCACTTTCTTTTCATTATTCATTAACCTTTTGACGCATAAAAAATAGCTGTTGTCAATTCAGGGGGGAAAAAGTACACACAATTTTGTTTCCGATTAACTCAGGACAATCTGATGAAGTTATTAAAATATTCTTCTGACTAAAGGCTGAAATTCCATTTTAACATATATTCAGCTTTAATTTTTATATTCGGATTTGCTATTTTCAATTTATTGTGCAACTTCAATAACTGCAATAGTTTAAGGGTATTTAATTACATTATCAAGTACAACGTTATTATTTTCGACTAATCCAACTGAATCTAGCGTAAACAACCAAGTCCATTGTCAAGGGCGCCTAAGAGAAGGGAAGTGTTACAAGTCTGTTGCTTAAAGCGACCGGGGCACCTAGGTACTACCAGAGATAGAAGTTTGACTTAGCTTCTGTGGGGGTGGGGAGTTGTCTTTCTCGCGGACTGTTAAGAGGAATTGGTCCAAATGTGTATTTCGCTGGGAAGATTGTTGCTCAATTTGTTCCTAAAACCCACATCAGTCTACCAATTTTCAAACTATTCTAGTGAAGAGTACAACCAAAACAGAACCCACAATCTTCTTCTCTCTTACTCAAACTCCTTAGCCATGCTTTGCCCAGTCGAATGGTGAGCCTAAGGAAGGTGAACTAAAGAAAAATTGCTTTAAGAGTCTTCTGACCTCTTATGTCTAAAACAACCGACGAACTTAATTCAGTTAAATTCGGCTTTACCTAATTAACCTTTCATATAACTAGGGGAAAATTTGCAAATTACAGATTTGATTAGCTGATCATGGTTTGAAACTCCTGCGCTGTAAATCCGTTAATTCCTGTATCACTGTGCATTTCATAAATCATTCGCACATTCATGGAACTTTAACAAGGAAATAATTATTTATGAATTCGATTGAATAAAAGAAAATGTTCTAGATAAGACCGTAGGCAAATAAGATAATACAATCTCAAAATCGAATTTGTTTCGCAATTATCTGTAATATTAAGCAGAAAATACGTGTGTCTGTCTTCGGCCGGTCAAATGACCTCCTGCTCCGGTAGAGACATGAAATTTGCACATATACTGTGGTGAATTTCTGGCTCAACTGTACTAGTTCCAATTTTCTAAATTAATTCATTCTTAAGATATTTAATTAAATACGCTAATTTTAGGCGTTTCTCGCCAATAACTTCTGAAATATTTGTTGCACGAAAATTATTTTTACACCACCTTAAAGAGCAATAAATGATGTTTTTATTGATACTAATTCTATTTAAATATGTTTTCTAATTTTAATCTACATTGCAAAATTCATTTTAAACGTAATTTGTAACAGTGTTTCCTATTGTTATAAAATTAAATTCAAACCAATTCATTATTTCATCAAAACCTTCATTCACGTGCTTTTGCCACTGTTAAAGTTATGCTAAGAAAATATTGCTTTCTTTGGACATTTAACTCCAAGGTAGACTTTTTACTTCCGGTTTTATGTCTGAGCATACATAGCTTTTACTATGCATGTTCAGTAATCCAATGACGCTAGTTTGATTACTATGCGATGTATTGAGTTTAATTTTCTTAAATTTTTAAATGGTCCTAATTAGAGTGTAAGTGCAAGTTCATTTAGTCCTGCTCCTACCAAACAACGAAAAACGAAGATGCAAAAAATTGTTTTATTTAGTTTATAGAAAAGACCTAACCGTTAGTGATTTTTATAAAATTTCTAAAATTACTTATTTTATAAATGCGCAAAAGAAAGAGAAAGACATGTGATCTTACAAGTCTAGCCACAATGCATTAAAGGCAGTCGCGGCACAATCAAGATTAAGAAGAAAAAATAAGAGGGGTTTTGCTGCTGGCCGAGGAGGTCAGACAACACGTGCGTAGACGAAAGAAAATCAAAGAAAGACTCTGCTGCGAAAAACTGTTTAATTAAGTTAAAAGTGTTATAGGTACTTGGACTTGGAAAATATTTTTATCCCGAGCAACGACGGGTTCATCAGCTAGTATAATATACATAGCAGATATAAAATGCACTTATCCATATAAATCATAAAAATCATTTCTGAAAATGAAAGCGCTATTATGTTTATGCTCTTAAAGAAATATAACGGACGTATGTATAAGAGGCCTTAAATTTGATATTGACAACTTTGTAATTACAGCCGATACAATATTTACATTGGCTTGAAACTTTTCTGGTCATTCGATGTAGTCATCAGTGTTGTGCACGACTTGTTTCCAGCGATGTAAAAGTCGTTGAACACTTGAAGCAGAATCAGTTCTGATGATGATTCAAATCAAGCCGTCTGTCGCTCTAGGAATATCCGGAACTGTTCGGTAGCAACTCCATGCTTATTTGTTTGCTCGCTGGTGCTGGGAACTGCTATACCATCCTCCGTAATTCCAGATTTGAGCCTCTGTGATTAGGATTCGACTCCAAAGATGAAGGAATCATTTCATGGCGTTCGCTTCCGAATTGTTCCACATATTCTTAACCTATTCTATATTAATGTGCAAGGCTTTATTATTATAATACGATTCAATGCTGCAATAATTCTAAGTAAACACAATAACTTGCAAAAATCGGAAGATGCAGCAGGGAATAGATTTAATTCCTACCAGCGGAAATCGCGGGATAGGCAGTCAGAAGGTTTTAACGATAGACCACTCCACCTGAGCCATCCACAGAACTAGTGCTGTTTCAGATATTCTACGACCTTTACATCGCTGGCAACAAGTTATACATGACGCTGGTGACTACATCAAAAGACTATAAACGCTCCAAGCTAGAAGCAATGTTGTATCGGTTGTAATTATATTGTTGCCACTATTAAATTTCCATACTTTGTATTATATACTATTCAATAGATACTATTGTCACATACATATTCGATATATACTTGTCATTATATGCTATTCGATATATAATGGAAAATTTAGGCCTGAATAATTTGAATCTCATAGACGTCATTGTACAGGTTAGTCATTTTTACTAAGGCTGGTGATAATTGAGTTATATTTTCTAAAATAAATATTTATCTATGTATGGAAATATAAATTTGCTTTCGTTTTGTTAATTTCCATCTGGAAAATAAGACGGCCATTGTTCTTTTTCCGTCTTCTTTCTCTTATTGAAAGGTTATTCAAATCCCTACACTTTAATTATTTGCTAACATTTATACCTGCAGGGAAATCACTACACAGACTCAAATATCCACATTTATCAATATGAGGGAAATCACTACACAGACTCAAATATCCTCATTTATCAATATGAGGGAAATCACTACACAGACTCAAATATCCTCATTTATCAATATGAGGGAAATCATAAAGACTCAAATATCCCCATTTATCAATATGAGGAAATCACTACAGACCAAATATCCACATTTATCAATACATGAGGTAAAATCACTACACAGACTCAAATATCCCCATTTATCAATATGAGGGAAACTACCACATGACTCCAAAATCCACATTTATCAATATGAGGGAAATCACTACACAGACTCAAAATCCACATTTTATCATCATAGGGAAATCATACAGACTCAATTCTCATTTATCAATATGAGGGAAATCAATACACAGACTCAAATATCCCTACTTCAATATGAGGGAAATCACTACACAGACTCAAAATCCCCATTTATCAATATGAGGGAAATCACTACACAGACTCAACATCTCACATTTATCAATAGTGAGGGAAATCACTACACAGACTCAAATATCCTACATTTATCAATATGAGGAAATCACACTACAGACTCAAATATCCACATTTATCAATATGAGGGAAACTACTACACAGACTCAAATATCCATTCATTTTCAATATGAGGAAATCACTACACAGACCTCAAATATCCACATTTATCAATATGAGGGAAATCACTACACAGACTCAAATATCCACATTTATCAATATGAGGGAAATCACTACACAGACTCAAATATCCTCATTTATCAATATGAGGGAAATCACTACACAGACTCAAATATCCACATTTATCAATATGAGGGAAATCACTACACAGACTCAAATATCCACATTTATTAATATGAAACAACAAAAGGATAGTCAATCGAAATAATCATTAATCAAATAGGCATACTCCAAATTTTGATATATACTTGGCCCTTACAGTCATCAATATGCGCCTCAAAATTAGTAAACTAAATGCACTTTGATAGCTTCGATATCAAACCCACATCTGGAAACCAATATTTTATCGTTTAAAACGTTCAGATCGACCTGAACGATCAAGCAGGGCCACTCAACTTATAAATGACGTAGGATTATCGTATTTCGTCTGTTGTAATTATAGAACTTGAATAGTCCAGTATATACAGAATGACAATAAATGGTAGGACACTGTAATATATTGTCAACCAAATATATCGGTAATCAACAAAAATCTATTTCATGAAAATTTAGCAGCGGAAGAAATTTCTAAAATGACATTTGGATTTATAAATATGCAAAGGAGGTTTATTTTTTACTATCTTTAAATAATAACGCAGGGGTTAAATAGCTAAAGCTACAGGTATTCCATCTAAGAAATTATAGACATAGGATAAAAGGTTACGAAAGTTTAAATAATATTGTTCGCGGTGACTTATACAATTAGTCCCCGTATATGTAAACTAAGAAGGGACAAGTTTCTTCATCAAATATAATACGGTTTCTGTATCAATTTTGTGATGTAATTTTAAAATGCATTTAATTCACAAAGGAAGTCAAAAGTATATTAGGTATTAGCTGATAAATTCTTTATAAAAACTGAAAACATATTCATATTTAAATTATTTTTTACGTAATTGAAATTTAACTTTTAGTAAAATTAGTTGTAGAATCTTTTTAAATATCCTTCCATACTTTTATTGTTAATCTGAAAGAATTTCGGCTTTAAATATATAATTCTATGTTTTTCTGTTTAACATTTAATATAGAACTCCTTTTAAAATTTCTCATAGCTCTCTTATTTATTATTCTATTACTTATAGCATCAGAAATATTTTTCCTAAGACATTGCCTGTTATGTGCAAAAATTATTAATCTAGAAATCGAGACTCGATTGACACAGATTCATTCCTAAGCAAATCTAAAGTTATCCATTAATGGTGGATAAAAGATGCCTCAGTTGTTAAAATTAACAGTTTAAGTTTAACAAAGGGCCAATTTTTATACAGCACTTTATCATTTAAGAAAGAGTTCTCATATGTTTTCGGTATCCCAAAAGGAACATCGTTCTAGTATATGTATGTTACCATTATTTAATAACATCAGATGAAAGAATTTGCATAAAAAATCCACTCGGAACCAGATCTCCATTTTGGGGCTTAAATATATCACTTGCTATAATTAACGGAAATATACGCTCCGGAGATTTCTGTAAAATGCATTTGTTTTATTTATTAGACGCAGAATAAATTATGCAAAGAAGAGGGTGTACGCAAGTTTCAAGGTATTTATGTTTCTGTCATAGAGAAAAAGTATAAAAAAATTAGAAATATCTAAGCTAACGAGGCATTGTTAAAAGGGTTTCATTACAAATAACATTTTAAAATAATCGACATATATGCACCCAACGGTTCAAACCGTTGGTTCATCCCGTATTGTGGAAATTTTCTTTTTCCTTCAATTAATTATTTTTGACCAATAGTTGGTTTAAGGCTTTTGAAAACAACCAATAAAATAATTTATAAAATATCATATAAAAATAATATATTTTTATATATATTATTTAATTATATATTACTTTTATATATTATTATAATTATTTTTAACAAATAGTCCAATTCTGGTTTTAAAAAATAACCTATAAAATATATAAATAATGTAAAAAGTAAAATAAATTTTTAAAATAAGGTTTCTGAAATTAAGATACTAATAAAATGGATTTCCAAAGCATAATTTTTGTTTCTGATAGTAAATATAAACCCTGAAATAGCTATTTAACGTATGTATAATCGTACATATAAGATTAATCTGCTTTATTCCATCTTTAAGAAATCGTGCTTGCAATTTCTCATCAAAAATACTTAGTTCCCTTTTAATTTAGAAATCATTCTATTACGAAAGGAAATAAATCAAGAGAAAAATTGGCAAAAAATAGAGAGTTCTTTCTACGGTGGTTAAGGCACTCATGTAAAGCAGTCGACATAATTTACTCCAAGGAAATCAGTTCGGAGTCATTAATTTATCGAATGGTAAATTTGTTATTAAGATCAGCACGAGGAAAGAGTCTTAAATGGAGGCAAATCTCTCTGCACTTACGTCTTATTAAAAGTTTATCAAATAATTCAGAACTCTCCTAAATTGAGTTTAATGCAGCGGAACTTCTAGCGTTAAAATGTCTCAGAATGCTTTCAAGAGCTATAAAGGTTTAATCTATTTAACTACACTTTACTTCTTTTTAGGAAACTGCATTACACGTTTTTGCAACCTTTTTTGTAAGAAAGCGTGCAATTCTACATCAAACGAAAAGTTTTTCTTATTCAATTTTTAAAACTTGATTAAAATGTACCTGCAAAAAATATTTAAGTTGAAAGCTGAGGTACATATGGAAGTAGAAGCATAATTTTATTTGTGTCATGTATAAGACTTATAGCATGCCGGATTTAAATAACGGTAAATGAACTAATCTGTAATTGTATAAATTAAATGTGAAAGAAAACTAAAGAAAGGATTGTAATTTCAGCTTTATAACTGATTAAATAATGCGGAACTGTCAGAAACCCGATTACAGAGTATCATGTCCCAATATGAAATTTGAGGGTATTTAATGTTCGCATGAAGTTGATTACCACTTTATGTGCTGCCCATCTCATAATTAAAAAAAAATCCTCAGAATGTGAAGTCCATGACTGAATTCTATTCATTGAATTAACAAATTCTCTCTGCAAACTGTCATCAATTAACTGGTATAAAAAAATAAACGACATTAACCATTTTACTCAACTGTGTCGTTCTTGATTGAGAAGCATCTGTGTTGCCGCTATAATGCAGAGATAAGATAGTGCGTAAATTAACTTGGTAATCTGAATAGTATTTAACTATATGCTCCTTAAAGGGAATATAAGATATTTCTTAGAACAACAGCAACGTTTCTGTACGCTTAAATTAAGATTCAGACAAACGAGTCAGTAATATTGAGTCTACATAATAAGCATAACAATAGGTGTAAAATAACGCGGTTTAATTATGTGTGATGTTCAATTTTGCTGCTGGCCTGTGTAGAGTGTCTGCTGATTCACGACATAAAGATTCTGCACGTACACCCAGCAAAGTTGTTCTACTATCCTATACACCGATCTCGGTAATGTTGCCCCAGTTAGCATCCTGATTGTTAAGGTATTTGCTGGCTGCGTTTATATTTCTTCATTTATTTTGAGTTATTTTTATTTAGCTTTATTTTTAATTTTGAGTTGTTTATTATTGTTACATAAAAGTTGTTGAGTTATTAGTGTCCTACCTTCTGTGTTGGAGTCATTGAAGTTTTGGTGCTTAGTCCTATCCTTTTAAAAGATAACTCGGACACTTCATCTCTAGCACGATTTGATGTTTAAAAGTACTTTGTTCGGTGAACCATGGACATCCATTTACGCATAAGAGATTTAATTCAAATTAAACAAAACCAATATTCCCGGCGAACCAGTTGGTCGCTAAATATAACTACACATTCAATTAAGAAAATATATAACAAGTGACCGTTTTCTTGTTTCCTTTTTCCATATACAGTGAAACCTCTTCGAACGGCCACCCCTACATAGCGGCCACCCCTCTTAACGGCCAATTTTTCGTGGCACGGATTTTTCGGCCCATAGACCTAATGTTAAAATAACCCCTAGCAACGGCCACCCAACCCCTCTGAACGGCCGCCTGGTGGGTTCGCCCATCCCATTTAACAAACGCATCGGCTAGAGATTTACTTTTTAAACTGAAAGACGAACTTGAAAAAATGGAGAAGGGTAATAGGGAAAGAGAGTATTGTAGAAAAAGAGTATTATAGAAAATTTTCCGAGAAGGGTAAAAACTTAAAACAGTCACAAATTGTATCCTTTTCACAAAAAATGTAAAAAATTATTAAATAAAGTACTATTTTCTCTTTAGATAAGTCTCAAACTTCATTTTAAATAAGAAATATGTGTCAGACTTGTTTATATTATGTATTATAGCAATTATCTTGTAATTGTAACGAAACCCTTCAGAGAGGCCACCCCCTCTGAGCGGCCAATTTTTCTCGGAACGGAGGGGTGGCCGCTCAGAGAGGTTTCACTGTACTATTCTCGACTAACTCGAATGGTCTTATTGTTACCAAACTTTTTTTACTTGCTTCAAATACCTAACTAAATCAATTATAAATAAAATCGTGGTTTAAATTTTTTTTTATTTGTGGCCCAAACGATTTTATAAACAGTTTACGCGAAACAATATTATGTCTCGAAACACTAAAATGTGAATACATAATATTTATGGCAAAAAGAAAGACAGGAATATTCATTTATTCAGTGTTCTAGAAAATAATAGCTGATCCCGAATACGCTTTTTTTTACAAGTTTAACAGAAACAGCTTATTACAATTGGTAAAAAAGCATTAATTCTCTAAGCTTCTGAGTCGTATTATTCCGTTTTCATGTTCAATTTAAAAGCAGATAACTCACGTTTATGTGTATAATTTCTTTACCATGTATAAAATATCCTTAAGATTTCAGAGACTTTATCAAATTCAATAAAGATCCAATTATTCACTTTAAAAGCTAATTTTTAAGGTTTTAAAACTATTGGATCAATATAAGTGAATTCTTAGAGGTTTAAAAAAGAATGTATTTCACAGAGCGAATATATTTCTTAAGAATATAACGGCGAATTTATACTGACGATTCATCCAAACGATTTTCCATCCATAAAAGAGTTCTTATTTGTAAAGAACAAAATTTTATTGGTTGTTAATTAGAAGACGGAATCATTTATACATAATATTTTGGTCTAATTAGAGACTGAAAAGAATGTGTTCTCAATTACGGAACGTGGATTAATTGCTTTCATTCAGGTAAAACTCGAAATATATTCAGTTTAAAAGTTTATTATTTGCTTAGGTAAATAGAAGCATATCAAAATGCTGTAGTTCTGAAATATATTTTGAAAACAATTATTGTTACGGATATTAAGCCCTATATAAGCACTTAATTGCAACCAAAACTATTGATCAATACGATATCTTTAGTGTTTCAGAGTTAATGAGCTCTATGGTAATATACGAGATCTACTTTAGAGTATTAACAAGTAAATCAACGGCAGAATTTCCATTTAATAACAGAATCTTTGATGCAACGCAATTTCGTGTTAGGGTTTACTTTTGGCACAGCAGAATTCCCGGAACTCATTTGCCGTACGAATATTTGCAATTAAATTGTTTCAGATTTGTTAATGTAACTTCATTTCATTTACAGAATCATTATTCAGTGCATCTACCATACAAGGAACGCATGTTAATTTTATATTCTAAATTTTTATTGTTTTGCACAACTAAATTTGCTTCTTTAAAGATATTTGATTAAATAACGTTGATCGGTGTTTATTAAATTGTGGCTTGTGTTCCCACATGTCTATTGTTAGGAAAACTGTTGGGGTCTCGAAAATTCTTACCGAATCTTTTCCTTGCGGATTCTACACATTTCTACAAAAAATGTAGTTGGGAAAATTGTTATCTTGACTTCAAAGATTTCATTAAAATTTTGCTAAATAAAGATTTAATTCCCTTTTGTTTTCATTTTGATTAAATGATGCTGCATATTTTAAATTGCGTTTGAAGTTGGGGTCGTGGCCCAAATTTAGTCTAACGGAAATGGAGCCTTATTGTAGTGGGAAAATCAAAGAAGCCGTTATTTTTTAGGAATTTTTATGAACACTTAAACACGACCTAGAAACGGTCTGCTCGTCGTTACGATTGAATGATGCTTCGATTTTTAAAATCACTTTCGAATTTTGGGGTCGTGACCAAATGCTTCGAACTTTGAGGGCGAGGCCAATTTTTTTTTGACTGAAGCGGAGTCTTACTGCGAGTAGAAAAGGTTAGAAAAAAGCGCGATTAATCTATTTTTATGTATACAGAAACGCGGTCTGAAAAATGCTCGCTGCTCTATGAGATTTTTAGATTGGTTTCAGTTTCGATTTAAAACATAGGATCAGTGACGATAGAAAATACTGACAGAAATATATGAGTGCAATTTGACACCTTAGACTGATTTATGACTCCTGAATCCCTGCCACAGCATAGAGAAGAATGGGGCCATGGAGGGTATCATTGTCGCGGGTGCAAGTCTTGAGAGGCAAGACGATGGCAATTAATATTTCTGCGTTTAGGTCATCAGATAAGACAAAGAAGCTCGAAAAGACTTTCTTTGTCTCGGGC
>BGPR01000216.1:259282-286410 GCA_013235015.1 Araneus ventricosus | reverse complement strand
CAAAGGTTATTCAAAGTTTCATTGAGATGAGAAGGACAATCCTTTCAATTATTCAGAATACTCTGACTTGCGAAATTACAGAGTTTCCTAGCCTCTGAATTCTTGTCGGTGGTGTAGTGAAAAATTGGCAAGGAGATTATCAATACCCTGGTGCGAGTCTGGAAGGATACGATAAAAACAAATATTTGAGCATTTAGGTCAACAGAGTGCCTCATCAAAATAGTCTAGGCCACAAGACCCCCGACAAAATAGCCCGTGACGAAATAGCCCAGAAAAAATAGCCTAAGACAAAATAGCCCTGAAAAATAATCCAAATTTAAATACTGAATGACATTAAAGAACATTATTTTTTCGGTGCTACATGACAGTGCTACATTCGACATGACGAAGAGGACCAAAAAATCTTTCTTTGTCTCGAACACAATTTGCTCTCGTATTTTCTCTTATTATTGTAATTTCATTTCAGTACAAGCAATTAATTTTTGGTTTTAAATAAAAATCACCATTGTCCATAAGTTTTATAATAATAAAGATATCACAACTTATTATTTAATTTAAAATTAAGGCTTTCAGACTTATTGTTTAATTCTGAATGTCTTGATTTACAGAACTAAAGAAGTTTAACAAAAGATCTTCGCTCGAAAAGGAGTCTCAATTTGGAAAAGTTAAAAATGCGCTGAAATAAAACTATGAACATATTTATATAGAAATTAGAAGATTCGTTATCGATATAAACCGAATAAGAGCATTTATTACGTGTATTTCATTTCAGAATCTAAAATGATATTGGATTGTGAAAAATTCTTAATTATTTGAATCGAATACATTGAAAGAATAAAAAAAATCATTTGTAGCAGAAATTCATAATTCATGAATATACGATAATTATAATATTCTTTACTTCAGATGTGTCAATTTCACCACAAACTCGTATTCCTTTATGGATTTATTACTTCCTGCGGCTAACTTAAATATCACAGTTAAGTTGTAACACATGAATTTGCAGCTTCACAAGGGATCAATAAACTTATTGCAAATTGAGGTAAATTTAAGAAGAAAAAAACATGAGAATTAGTTTCATAAAAACAATTACTAAAAACACGAATTTATGAGTGTAACAGAAGGTAGATTTTTTCATTTTCATTATTTTCTACTTTTTAGCCATTAATTACACTTTGTTATTTTAAACATAATGGAATTTTCTAATCACTTTTTCAAATTCACTACCGTGTGTCGCAACTCGTATGGAATCAAAATTAAATTAAATTTTTCAATTAACTCGTAATTAAGTTCTGATAATATTAAGATAGTATATTGTCACCGAGAACTCACAAGTGAACGAAATTCGACATCACGTCAAGAAGTGAGTGAGGAATCTATTACAAAATTCCATGTTCACAAGCATGAAACGAGTCAAATTAAAGTCTGTAACGATTGAGAATTGATAAAAAGAAATGAGCAAAGCTTTATTTTATATAGGTATATATATATATATAATCTAAATCCAAATAAAACCAGTATACAAACATACAGAAATAAACAAGAATTAAATCCTATATCAAATAATCATTATTTGAACTATACATCACTTTTAAATAAAATCTAATAAATTGAAATTACTAATGATACCATAAACAAAAATCAAGTTTAAACATTATATGTCAACAAGTGAAAGAACACTGTTGTTATTAAAAATAATGAAATAGGCAATCCAAGTAAATGGAGTTTTCAACAATTAAAATAGCAGCTTGGCTGTGGACAAGCTTTAGCCAGGTTAAATTAATTTTCTTGTACAAACCATCCTTGTTACTATTGTTGTTGAAAAAACAGACAGGGTAACTTACCCTGAAATGAAAGAATTTAGAAAGAAAAATCTTATACTAACCCTAACTATAAAGCATGACTATATATAAACGACTAAAAATCAGGATAGAATATGTAAATACCATTATATTGCACTAAGATATTGCACTAAAGACAGTAAATATATAATTCAATAAAGTACCCATACTTTACATTAAACATAAACTAATCTGTGTTTCCTCTTAAACTTACCAGAATTCATCTCTTTCAATATAGCCCGCCATGCATATTGGCATCACATGTTGCCACAACCACAAATCTTACCATGAATCAGCATAATTGAATAAATAATATAATTAATTTCTGATATCATGAATTATTAAGAATATCATGAATCATTATATATATATACAATGATTTATTTTTTAACCTTCTTTAATTTTTTATGCTACTTCATTTTTAGTTACTTCTACTTCAATCGCACGAACCGCACATCGACTTTCACTTCGAGTTCTCTAGTCAAGAGTCTTTTCCTTGGAGTCCCCTTTTCCCAAGTACTTAAGCTCTCTGTGCATTGTTTTTTAACAGTCCTTTTTTAACCTTCGTGATAAGTCGCTCCGCTTCGAGCGTTACCTCTTCAATTCTGGTCATGGCTATTTTTTGAAGTACGAGTATGATTATGCTATCTTCTTAGATCAACCTGCATTTTCGTCTTTACAATGAATAAATAGATGTTAGGTCAACTACTGCCCTTTTATTGAAAATGAGTCTTTGCACCTCATGATGTTACATATATGCAAAAAACCCTGTAAAGCAGTCTCAGGAGAAACTACAAGCATTATTGATTTATTTGCAATGTATCTTAATCGAATAATTCAAAATAAACTGAATCACGCAATAATTAATTCATTATTTAATTAATAAATTAATTGGATTTAGGTATTAATATTATTAATTACTCTAATTAAGTCTTTTATTCTTTAAACCAGACAAGTCACTTTTTATTTAACAAATATATCGGTATTTAAATGAAATCATGCAACCGAAAATTCCACTCTGTACGAAACTTCTTTTCAACCGTGAAGTTAAATATCTAGATCTGGGCTTATAATCTTCCAGGGGGAAAGTCTTGATATTGGATTGCCTAACGTCATTTCATGTCTTATTCTATTCATATCCAATTAGAAATTCCGACGGTCCAACTTTCAGGTGAGATTAAAGTTTCGGAATATTAAAGGTTCAAAGAATTCAATATTCTCTCTTACATCACTGAAGTCACCCATTTTTGTAATTACAGTCATAATCCAATGAGAAGATTTCATCTAACTATTTCTGTGGGTTAAAAATGCCATACGTTAGCAGAAATTGGGCAATAAAACTGGAATATTAGTTGATGCAATGTCCAACCAACATGCAGCAATCTATAAGACAAAGAATTATTGCTCCAAAAATCGAAACTACTATTATCTTGTAAATTTGTTCCAATCTGCCTTTCAAAATCAACTGAATTTAAACTTATATTCAAAAATAATACTGAAATACTGGGTTGACTGTAATATAAGTCCCGATATTTTGCGTCACTTGTATATTTTGAATCTATAACTATACCAACGATTGTAGATGCATCGCATCATTAATTAATTCATTAATAAAACACATTCATTAATACAATCTATCAACTACTCCCAGCATTACATTAGTGACATCGATACAATTGACATTATATGTCACATGAATGGGTCAATTTATCAATCTATTACAAACGTAACACATATCAACTGTAGATCATAGCTATCTATAACGATCTACATTTATGAATTTTATCACCTAACTTGGTTGCATTACTATCGTTCAAACGATGCATGGTAGTAGCTGCTCTCAAAATCAGTGGTAAAATTATTTCCACAATACTCCCATAAATGTCCCTTTTCGATATAGTAGGAAGAAAATTGCTTTGCTTTATGGAGGAGTAATTATTGATGACAAATGGATCATATTCCAATTTTGAACAAAATGTGTTACTATCTTTCTTCGAATTGGCGGATGTTTCTATTTTGATCCGTATAATTTATAAATCAATGGTTCTAAGCAGAGAATTCTGATGTCATATTACCTCTCGTATATTCCATTAACACAATCAAAATGCCAAGTCCTTCGGACTTATGCTGCTATCTCGTATGCTCGATTCCGGCAGAAGCTAGAAGAGTCTTGAGATGCCATGTTGACTATGACATATGCGATCCCTTGAATGACTATTCGACAACTGATGCTCACATCAAGCCTAAATTTTTAAGTCGAATAACAAAATCATTGCAACGTCCACCGAAAGGGATGGTAACCAACGAAATTTGGCATGCTTCTGGGAGCGGCATCTCTTGTAAATGGCTCTATGCCAAGAAGGTCATGGTGTAAAAATGGGAAGCATCTCCCCTCATCTAACCGTGCTTGTCCATATCTTTGCATAAACAAGAAACTTAAAAAATAATCTTAGCTATAGTAGCGTTGCTTTATTAATTTGATACCATAGTGAGAAAGATAGAGTAAAGAAAAATTGCTACTTTGCGTTGACATTTTTGTTCAAATTTTAATAAATATCCACAATTTTCGTGCGAGGAACTCACACCAAATTTTATACAACTAGCGCATTTAATTTTTGAATTATAGTCTTTGTATATATATATATATATATATATACGAAGAACAAGAAACTTAATATATATATATATATATATATACGTGCCCTGACATACGAGTTATTTGAGATACGAACGCTGTCGAGCAGCGAAGTTTTGTTTTGAAATACGAGCGACATTTGAGATACGAGGAACGGTACGGTGTATGTACACTTTATAAAACCAGTTTTTTTTGCTTTACATTCTCTTTTATTATGTTTTTATACAATATTTGTCATTTATAAATACATTTTTCTTATTCAAAAACACGTAACAAAAACAATTAGGGGTAGCATTTTTGGGACTCGAACGGATTAACATAATGGCATTTCAATTAATTTCAATGGGGAAAATTGCTTTGAGATACGAGCAAATTGACATACGAGCAAGGTTACGGAACGAATTAAACTCGTATCTCGAGGTATCACTATATATATATATATAGATATATATATAAAGAGAGAGAGAGAAAGAGAGACAAACAGACAGTCTTCCAGTTGAGGAATTTGATAAAAAATTTAATCTACAGTTTTGGTGGAAGGAAAAGGTATCAAATTTTATCCATCTAGTTTATTTTTTCTGGTTTATACTTTATTTTTAATGAATTATGGGATATAAATACGCATGTATAGATTGACAGACAGTCTTGCCATTTACGGCGTTACGAAAAAAAATCTGCAGTTTCGGTGTGAAAATAATATACGAAATTTCATTTGCGTAACTCCTCAGATTTCTCAGTTATCGTATTCGCTTACACATAGAGAAATATACTCACAGAATTCAAGATGAAGCAATTTATCCTAAATCTGATATATATCTATAATTTGTGTGCTCGGATCACATAACGAATTCATAAATAATATCCACTTTTGAAGAATCGGCTTCATATAAAAAGGCAAGCAAAATTCCCAAAATGATTTTTCAGACTGAGTTAATGAAGCATGAAAGTCTCGAAATCAAATATTTTTACAATCACCCGAAAGTGCGAAAGGAAATATTATTAATATGATGAAATAATATCCTTAAGTTTGTTTTATTTTATGCACATGATACTTCTATAAACATGTTTAGGAAATATTAATGTTTATCTGCTTTAGAAAAAAATCTCAGTTAAAGAAACAGTTCAAATAATGGATAAAGTAAAGTAATTTTTCTAATATTTAATAAAATAAATATCTTCACGAAGATTAAAGGGAACAAAATCTGCTTTTTAAAAGGAAGAGTCAAGGACATTCATTAAGCTGATGAAAATGAGTCATTAATTTAATGAATATTAATTCTGAAAACGACTTGATGTAGCGTGCAATAAGTTTGAAAGAAAATGAAATTTCTTTGTTCCAAAAATGTATTCCCTTACATTCACGTAAAATAAGTTGAGATTGAAAGGTTATTATTCAAAAGTCTCGAAAAGATTCCGAAATCTGTCTCTGTTCATTTGTAGAAATTCACAGCAAAAGGAGTCTAGCAGTGCATGAAAGACGAAAAATTTCGAACCAGAGATAAACTTGCCTAATTTTGTATCTGTTTTACTTAAAAGGGCTAATCATAGAATTTATTCCATTTTAAATATATTTATATGATAACAGCATTACCGGTAGAATTTAGTTACAGTCGATTGGATATAAATAAGCACTATTAGTGTAACGTTTATCATACGAAATCTTATATATGTACGAATATAAACTATTACTTTAAGGTAATAAGATTTGTAATACTTTCTTCTAAAATATTAGTCGCATGAAAAATTCTAGAAAATATTATCTTAAATTTAACCAATTTATTTCGATGTTTCTCCGCATTTCCAGACAATTTAAAACGTTTTATGTAGGAAGAAACTACAACATGAAAGAAAATTCTTTTTCGTATTCGAATCATGAAGTTCCGATTTTAACGAAGGTTCATCGGAAAAGGATTTAAAATGTTATGATCAGTGTAGGGAATTACCTCTTTATCAGTTTTATTCATTATCAGATGTTTGAACTATCTAAGACGACTATTTTATCCTTCATAAGTAGTTAGAAATTGTATAAAATAATACAGTTGATATTAGTAAATCCAGCATGTAAAAATTAATGTTTTAAGCTAAATGTTGTTTCCGTTAAATATATTCTTGAATCACATAATAATACATGAAAACTGTTTAAAAATTTAATGCTGACCACTTTATGCAAACAGTTTACTTTTTCAGCTGATATGCTATTGAAATTATTTATCAAAAATTACTTATTTAAAATGAAAGATTTCGGAAGCTTTTAAATCCTGTTCAAAAGCATACTGAACAGAAAGACTAAATTCTCAGGTAAATATTCGTTTAATAGTATGAATAAAATGATAATAATATTCATCTTGTATACAGTCTTTATGATTCTATTCAAATTTTAACATATGAACATGAGTTGCGCATGTAAAAAAATTAAGTTTGCAAATTTCACATAAGACAAAATACATTATATATTATATATATATATTATAGAATGAGAATAACTCATTATTAATTTAGCCGCTAAAACTAAAAATATACACATTGTGTTTGAATGTTCTTTTTTTCATGACTTTAATTATCAAAACAAATGTATTCAATTTTTTGTAATAATATAAATGATGATATAAATGAAACTCCATTTATTGTTTTGAGTCGATGTTGAGAATTAGAAACAGTTCAAAAATTAAATATGTTAGTAGTTTATAATGTCATAATCGGCAGTAGTTTCTCAACACCAAACTTCTTTAAGAGAAGGAAAAATTATTTTAAATTCTATTAAATGAAAATTTCTCTCTAGCTAAGAATTAATATGTTGAGAAAATATTTCGGCATATGAAAACCATATAAAATCAGAAAATAATTTCTAAAACCAGCAAACCAGAAAGTTTTATTTATAATAAATTTAAATAACTACAGCAACATAACATGAAGGATTTACAGTTATATTAAAAACAAAACACATCAATTTTAATACTTTTAGAAGTTTCAGAAGCACCAAATAACTAATCGCTGGCAATCCTTTTCAAAGTTCAGCTAAGCTGAAAAAAATAATTTCTATGTCAACAAGTTTCTGCAACGAAGTATAAAAATTATTCATCCATCAGTTTCTTTCAAAGATTAGTAAATACGTTTCTCTTTTATATTTAGCGAATAAAATGCATAAAATTATACTAAACATAAAACAAAGAGTCAGCACCAATGTTTACTAAGGCCATCTTTTCAAGATGTGAAAGAGCCATGAATAACTTTTTTGACTAGTAAAAATAGTGGAAAACGGAAAATGCAGTGAAACACTTTTCCTTTATTTCATTCATTCGAGCACTCTTGGGGAAAATTCGATCCGAACAGGAAAATCAATCTTTTTGAATCCATCCACTTCGCATCGTAAAATTTTCGATTTTATTTGCATTTCAGAAAAAATATTTACTTTATATTAATTCGATAACAAACCTCATTTACCAGAATATTTTCCAACTTTGCACGACGTCAATACATTGCTAAGTATCGATTCCACAGATTAAATAATGATCAGATTATATGCACGTTAAGTGGTTATGGCATGGATGGCTGCCTGCTGCCTTAGGGTCGCATGTGCCCTTTTTGATTTTCATATGCGTCCTTACCAGTTATTACTATTTGCAATGAAATAATAAAGTTTTCCGTAATATAATAATAATTACATAACAAAAACTTTTAAGATTCTGCTCGTGCGGCCTTTGCTCAACTGCTGAAATTTAATGAGTCTTTCAGTACTAAAAGTTTTCCCCCTCCTGGGCTATACTTTCCAACTGAACTTACAACTAATAATTTTTTTTTCAAAAGACTTTACTGATAGAGGGAAAAATATTTCTTATGCAAAAAAAATAATTATTGAATATATCTTCCGAGAAATTATATAAATTATTTTATGAGAAAAGAAAGAATAACTTAAAGAAAAATACTGTGAATACAATAAATTAGAAAAGCTTTATATTTGTATTTAACTATATTATACATGGGTAAGTTACTAAAAAACACTTGTTGAATTTTCATTTATATGACGGAACAATGGTAGTGGTAATTGTGAATCTATTCCCACTTGGTTTAGCATTTATCTCGCCAAGTCCATGAATCAAGGGCTCATGAGAAAGGGAAAGTTCTGCTGGTCAAAGAAGTCTCTGAGGTAAAAGTCTCACTTAAACTCCAATTTATGAAGTTAGGTTCTAGGGGACTTTCGGAGGAATCTGATCCACGTTTGGGTTTCACTTGGAGGAGAACCAGGAAAACCTCCATCTTGTACCTCGTCTAGTCCATGAGTCAAGATCTCATGTAAAAGGGAAAATGTGGCATCTTCTGCTGGTCAAAGGAACTTCTGAGCACCTAAGTAGCACCTGAGATAGAAGTCCCACTTTAGCTCCAATATATGAAATTAGGTTGCTTTCCTAGAGGATTTTCGGGGGAATCTGATCCACTTTTCGGTTGAAGGAGAACCAGAGAAACCTCCAACAACCAAACCAACTACAAGGAGCTTTTCATTCTTAAAGTATACGCGAGTCTAACAGTTTTTTCATAATGCTGGCTTTGAGTACAGCCAGAGGATAGAGCACATAACCTACTTCTTCCATTTCATGTTCTTCAGAATCATGGAAGTATTGGAGATTCCGGTTACGAACAAATAAAATAATAAAGAGTGTTTTTTTCGTGCCTTTCTCGTATAATTCTAAGGATGTGACTTACAGCCTCTGCTCAGAAATAATTGTGCTCAGGTGTTATGAAACAAATTCTTTCTCATTCACACCGAAAAAGAAATCTTATACGAGACTGTTAAAAATCACTTTTCCTTTTGACGGATTGTAACTTTTGTTCTCAATTTCGCAGTTTTAATGTTTTCCGGTGATAATTAACAAATTCAGAATAAATAATTTATATTGTCAAAAATTAAAAATTATAATGTTTAGAGTTCTGTTATATTGCAAAAACTGCATCAACATCTTTTTTCGGTTTTGTCAGTATTTTTAATTAATTTAATTCTTCGCCACTAAAGTTTCTTTCATCTCTTGTGGCAACTTTGGCAAATTTTGAAATTCAAACGATAATTTTAGCCGTTTCCTTAAATATCTAAATTTTACTTAATTATTTACTTTGTTTTCGATTTAAATATTATTTGTCTTAACTTTTGTTGTTGTTTCCATTAAGGTTTCAACTTTATTAATTCTTAAATTCAAATTTTTCAACGGGACTATTTCCTCGCCATCTCTTGTTGCGGATATATTTAGATGTTATTAGGTTTTGGCGTTCTTGACTGAAGGTTTTTTTTCCGTTATGAAAGCAGATTCCTTTTTCTTTTCGTTTGAATATTCTGAAGGGATAGCACGCATCCTGGAGGCTCCGAGACCGTTGGGATTTTTTCCTTCGGTTCTCGTCCTCTCAGGCATGCAAGCAGTAGAAAATCTGTTGGTAAAGAAATCTACAAAAGATCTAAAATGTTGAATTTAAATAAGAAATCAACAGGCGGCTTATGTTTGAACTGAACATCCTTTCTTTGTCTTGGACTATTCGAGTTCATGCTGGACTGAAGTTTTTTTTCTTGAGTTTGGAATGGCGATTTTATATTAAGTGCTCTTCATTTTGTGAACAGCAGTGATGACTTACAAAAAGTTGAAAGTAGTGTGATCGTGATGGACATTCCAGTTTTGTGCGAGTGTTACCATCTGCAACGATTCTGTTGTTTGTGAACGAGAGACGCCACTTGTGAAACAAATAATGTGAGCAAGGAAGATTTCCAAAGTCAACTACAAATCGATCGGGGAAAACTAAATTTTCCCATGCTAATATTGACCGCAAGTGATGTTGCAAAACCAAGAAATGCCTTGCTTCAACTGATTTAAATCCGTTATGTGGCACGAAACATAGTGCGCGAAAGTTCAAGTCAATGAAAGGTACATTTTTCAGTGCATATAAAGATTATTCATTGCGAGACTACTAATCTCTCATTCAATATATTCGAATATCAAAATGGCCGTTATGAGAGTGTTTCCTTTTTTCCATTTACTAATTTGGTAAAGAATAGATATCTGTTTTTTTATATACTTTCTGTTTTATAGTTGTGAGATTTCATATATTTGATGTTGTGTGCATCAGCAGTAAAATTTGCTAATTTTATATTCATATCTTAAAAGTGTTGGCAGTTTAGTATCCATAAAATTGTTAATAAAAAATATTTAAATTTTAATAAATTTGTTTTTCTTTAATTGTTTTTAAGCAATGTACTACCACTGTATGCAAATTGACTTTTTAATTAAGTAGCTAGGGTTTTCAGGTCAGCAAAGGTAGGTGATTATCAGTATTGCTAGAATTTCTTATTATCGTGTTAAATATTTCAGTACCCAGAAATAATTAATTGTTCAATATATATATTAATTTAAATTCTATTTCTGGGCATCTACCTTGCTTCAATGTTTTTATAAATATCCTAGCTTCCCCATCCAATAAGTTGATAATTCTAGCTTTTCTTTAGTAGTATATTGCATTAAAAACTCATATTTTTGGGAAGTCTTGATTTTGATAGGAATTAAGAAATTGTTTATAAATATTTGTTTATCAGTCTAACACAAAAAAATAATAAATTTTGATTCTTCTGAAAATTTTTGATTTAAGCTTATACTTCTTCAGATGACGCTGCAGACTTCCTTCTTAGCTGTGACAGAACGCCGCCCCGTGTCCCTGTTACTGTAATCATTACAGTTGGACGGACAGGGGACTCTTGACTGTGACAGACTTACAGTACAATAGGACACTTGAAAGGACTTAATATTTTTTAAGAAACAAAATGAATACTCTATTCATCCGAACTTCGTCGTTCCATTTGTTCCTTAAAAGCATGTCCATTGAGTATGTCTGGTTTGAATGGAATTAGATAGAATAAACGACCTTGAGACGATCTCAAATTCATTCTGAAGTAATGTTCTTTCTGGTACTACTATACTATTAAATTGTCCAAGTAGAAGTTCTGTCAAAGTGTATTACGGGCACCATAGCAAGCTCCCTCTGTTCTAATTATTATTCGCATGTAACAGCTCCTCACATATTGTTACACATAACGGTTATAACGTAATTAATGTTAAAATCTTTTTTATTTCAAACGGCAGTTGTTAACTTAAAGGCGCATATTATCAAATGCAATAATTACTATTTATTTTCCAAATGCTTTTGTTACAATAATTAGCAATTAGAACTCTGAAGAATTTCTATAAAATGATGCATAAATTGCACATATCATTCTGATTAGGAATAGGTTGTTATTTTCTCGCCATATAGTTCATTTTAAATTGAAACATTCAGAAACTTTGACGTTGAGTATTTTGTAACGCACACTTTTAAAAAGCATTTTATTTCCCTTCACACTAAATTTTACAGTTCTTTAAATATCCACATGATGAAAATATTTAAAGTTTAAATCTGACCGAAGAATTTTAGCTTTTATGAAGAAAAAAAGTAAGGGGAACTACTTGCAAAACGTTTACATTCCATTACTTCATTTTTATTGGATTAACATATCATTTATAAAAGATTTACTATTTTTTTCTAACACTGTTTTGCTTCAAATCAACAGAAAAAAAAATAGATACCTTATAAAGAATATTTTGCCAGTATTTTCCATGCATATTAAATGGAATTGTAACTTTTTCTCTACAAATCAACCCTCTTTTAATTATCTATATTTTTGCTATGACATGACATTTACTTAAGTCCTAGGGCTGGTGCAAATTGCCATCAACATTTTTGCGCATTCACTAGCATCTAATTAGATTTGACTTGAGAATAGCCAAAGCCATAATAAATGCAGCCTTAACAACAAGCCATATAAAGAATGCTTGAAACATTGTTTATTGTGAATTGTTCTCGGGTAAAATAAGGATTCGTCTGAAGTCTGATGAATGCCATGAGGAATATGAAAGACACCTTACAATATTAATAGGATGAGGAATATTCTATCGCATTTAAGCGGGGAGTGAGCTTAGTGGCGTAAACGACAGAACAGCGACGGCTAGGGAACACTATCTATCACAATTAATGAAATTATGTAAGCTTCTCATTATCATGAACACTATCCGGATTGTATAGTCTAAGTAATTTGGTAAACAAGCAGGTAGTTAATTTGCTAAGCAATGGGATACTACTATGCTTACTAAATTCTATATTATGCCCTGCTTAGTGAAATTATTCTTTCTCTCTCATTAGAGTTAAATTAGAGATTTTTTACTCACGTATGAAACAAGCGTGAAGAGTAAGTGTGTTGCAAGAGTAAAATTAAAAACGGATGTGTCGGTGTGTGGACGCACGACAGAAGCGAAGCTTCTTACGCTTTTTTTATATAACTAAATATATGATAGTAGAATCACATTTTATTTCCCCATTTTATTTCTATTTATAGAAAGAAAACAGAAATCGATGCGAAGCATCGATGGTATAACAGTTAGCATAGCTGCCGTCCAAGCAGTCGACCTGAGATCGACTCCCGGGCGAAGCAGTTCCAAATTTTCTCCCCCGCCCTTTATTTACAAAAACAGAGCGCATGCGCGCGTTCCGTATCAACACGTTCATATACACCGCCCACTAACGCGTATACGTGGCCGTATCGACGTGCCTGCGCTGAATGACGCTTTTCCGTCTCGTGACGGTCGCTTTTTCTATGTTGACTTCCCATCCCGAAGCCTGCGTTAAGAAGCTTCGACTTCGAGAATTTGACTCTTTTAACATTTTCAACTTCTCACTGTCCAAAAATACCGTTTTTCGAATTATGTCAATCCATCTGTGTTCCATACCCACTCAATTCCTCAGTAATAGCATGGCAAGAAGACATGAGGAGGACTTTTTTTGCTCATGTGTATGTTAACACAATACTTCAAACACATTCGAGCCAAGTGGATGAATTTAGGCATGTCATTCTTGACTGCTTTAAATCATTTAATTGAATCTGTTTAGTATGCTTGTACTTTGAGCTTTATTTAAAACCCTAAATTGCATTAGTGCAATGTAATGGCGGAATAAAATTCTCGAGCAATTCAACTCTTATTTTTAAAGCCTATTCATTCAGTTCAGAAGTATACTTCTCTCTGAGTTCGCGTCCACATTTCTTCAGAATATGTTAGAAATAGCATTTTCGCTGTTATTCAGGTAGTTTACAACACTCAAATGTTCCTTAAAAATATTTTTCGATTTTTAAAGGAACAATTAGGCACTTTTTTGGAAACAAATTCCAATTAAGAGAGAAGAAATATGGAAATTCTTCCAGAATTTTTTCAATTGATTAAAACCGTTTAATTTGATTTTTTATCAGTTCTTTTAATACAACTTCTCTTTTAATATATCTTTTAATTCTAAAAATGTTTTCAAAAAATTTGCAAAAGACAATGTACAGAAATTAGCTCTATTGTTTCAGTTTCTTCATTTTGCGAAACTAAGATTTTCAAACAATTCTTTCATAAATTTTCTCTAATTTTTAGCTAAAGTATTGTTTTAATAACTATGCTTCTCTCATGAGACAAAATTCTGTGCTAGCCGCCATTTTGAATTCTAGCATTTAAAATAATTTATCATTCTGTTTAACAAATTCAGACATTAAAAAATTGATTTCAGTAAGTACTACGAAACGGAAGAAAGAGTGAATCTCCTTTTTCCTCCATACCATCCTGCCCTTTCTTCTATTAACAACACTTTGGTGAAATTCGTAACTTAATTGCTCTAGAGAAAAAAATAAACTCCGAGTTCCTTTCAAAAAGTAGAGAAATGAATGCTAGCGAGGCAGTTCTAAAATACTTCAAACAGCAGGTTTAAATCGATTTTCTATTTCACTTTAGAATGTCGACAAGTTATTGCAGAAAGAAGAGTGATCAAAGTGTGAAACAAATTGACATTTATTTGTAAAGGGGTTTGAGTATAACGAACAGAAAAACATCGCATTCTTTCTTAAAACATTCTACAAATAATGGATAATTAAGCACAACTAATTTTGTGTTTTACATTGCGTTGACTCAATGGCTTATTTCATTTGTTGCCTACGAAATATAATAATAATTTAATTTAATACTTAATTAATCATCTAATTCACTCATTATTCATTGAATATATTTATTTCCTAATTTACACAAGTTTTTGTCTCCGCGCTTTCGGTTTAATGTGTTCGAAAAGTAGCGGAAGAAGGTTTTGGTAATTGGTATGTTCCTTTACCATTTACTCAAAGTAGATTTGTCAGTCGAAACTTTAGGCGCAAAATGTCATTTGTTCGTGAGCACGGCAGCGTCAAAATGTGTGGAGATTCGTCAAGTAACCTTACTCTCCAACGCTGACGAAAAACAACTTCACACCTTAGTGTTGTTGTGTTTAATAGTTAGTTATGCATATGGCTGTTGCCGGCATAACGGCAAAATACTATTCCCATTTTCGCAATTTTTAAAATTTCATTTTAACATTATTTGAGAGATGTAAATATTCAAATTATTGAAGGCATGAAAATATGTCTTTATTTTCATTCTAATCGATTTTATCAAGCTTTAAAAATTTAGGAAACAATAATAAGATTGTGTATACGTAATTCATGCATACAAAAATTACATGTGCATATGAAAGTGATAATAAAAGTTATTTATATTTTTTATTATGTTTGCAATCATGATCTAAATTGATGAATATTATTTTTAGAAAAATCCACTCTCACTGAAAGACATACATAATAAAGTACAACAAGGATTTCAGAAAAATTCACGTCATTAGCACATTGATTAGTACAGGAAGATATGGTTTTACATGGCATTTTCAAGAAACTTATGCTCCCAGCAAATCAAGAACTTACATAGTCCATCAAAAAATGTCTTAACGAAAGGAAATTCTTTAATAACAGTTAGTACTGCACTTAAAAGGTTTAATATCTTCATGCATATCATAGGTTTAATACGATCACATAGTTTCATACAATCTTCTTGCAACTGACCAATTACTTAGAGTGCTCAAATTAGTGGTCATTAGCAGCCAGATAGCGCAACAGCGGGTGGTAGATTGAGCAACGTTGGTCAATGTCACGCGTGCATTATGAAGCAGTCTTCTGGAATAATCCCCCAACTGCTTTGAGCAGTACTTCTAACTTATCTTGCATTCCTTACATAGAACATGCTGAAACCTTCTTTTCACATATTTCTATAACAGTCCCTATTCATTGCATCCTACACTTAACACGCATTGGTTCAATATCTCAAATACGATAATCAACAACCAGTCATTCGGTTGTTGATTATCATCAACAATGATAATCAACAACCGAATGCATTGTTGTTAGCTTTATCACGTTGTTCGTCATCATTTTCATTCATCATTATTCCTTTCATTCACATGGTGTTAATCATGTGTATATTCTTTTATTTTGTTGTCAATTCTATGTGTAATCATCAGCTTTGTCATTTTTCTTTTGCCATTCATCTCTATGCTGATTATTATTTTTTTTTGCAATTCAATTAAGTCCACCTATATGTATACCAAACCGGATAGGAGCTACATGAGTTCTATAGATAGCAGTGTAGTGTGGTGTTAAAGTGTGGGGACTTTGCTAATTGTTCTAAAACCATAGCTGAAGAAGTAAGGCTTGCAGATGTACGACGTCTTCCGAGTCTTGCCTTGCACATCTCACAAATGTTACCATGCAACTTAAAAGGGTCACGAAGCCGTGTCGTTGACAAGCGTGTTAGAGATTATGTTTTGAATTCGCACCTTCACTGTCGTTGAACTTTAACAATGTTTACAAACTTGAAATTCCACTTTAAAATGGACTTCCGTTTCTCAGATATCAAGCGCATCTCAGCTATTTTGCTTCACTATTATAAGTCACATGCTCCAGTCATCAGAATACCGACATCTGTTGGAGAAAACACCGTACTACATATGAAAATTATAACTCAATTCAACTTCGAAAATGATAAACAAATGCCATCTGTTAAAGTATGTTTACAATTTTTAAGAACTCTGCACATAGCTATAACTTGCGTTTAGCTCCGAATTCGATAAAAAATGATTTTTTAAGATTTATTCTAAATTATGTAATTGTATGCAGTTAAACTTTTATCGTTAACAATATCCCATGAAGTTTCGTTAGTCGGGCAGATTTTCAGTTTCATGATTGCAATTAACCTTTTTTTTATTTTGAGTGTAATCTCCTCCGTCAGCTTAAACCTGATTTGTCGTAATAATGCGAGTTCTTTCTGCCTGTAACTAATCATTGTCCCTCTGCGACAGTTAGATGGCCCTTACCTACTCCGCTAAATTGGCTATTATTTTCTGGGGTAATCGGTTTGTGCGAATTCGTATGCTGGGTTAGATTCATCTTTTGAATTTTAAATGAATCTGTGGGCTCTTAACAACTATTTGAGAAAGTGAATGTATTATTTTGCTACTTCAAACCGAAACCTCAATAATGACTTTATTGCGAAGCATTATTATTTATTAATGTATTTTCCGCTTCTTAGCTTTTGAGAAGGTCAATTGCATTTTGTTGCTTTTTAAGATATGCTTTATATTGATATACAAATTGAAAGTTTTATGAATCACAAAAATCCTAAACGTTTTTCATGTAACTAAAATGTCTTGTCTTTTCATAAATATTTAAATTTTTTGATGGTTGCCTTTTTGATCTCAATCCATTTTTGTGCAAATTGATCTGACACTTTATTTGATTATCCCTGAGTTCACTTCAAACTGTGCAATTCAGACATCAGAATTTGTAACTTAGTTACAGAAAACTGCATAAAATCTGCTTTATAGTAATCATAAAACAATGACATACCAATTAATTAAAGCAAAAAATAACTTAATATCATAAACGACAGTTTAATACTGAAGGGCTGCAAGAAGAACATTTCTGAAATTATCATGGTAGGCACGAGATTATAATTTAATAAAGGGTTAATAATAAAGGATTAATAATAAAGGATTAATATGTTTCAAATGAATACATTGAAGGAGTGAAGATTTTTCTTTTATATCTTCTTTTCTCAACTTGATTTCAATCAAAATTTCAGGTAACTTGCTTATAAAACATTCATTCCTAAATTATATCTTGTTATTTTGATCAAAGAACTAGTTCAAAAAGAAAAATAGATTCTAATATTTAAAAACGTAACGCCATTTTTTAATTTTATAACTAAGAAAAATATCTTCATGAAAGCACGTTTCATGAAAGATTTGACTAATAATTTTGTTTTAAACAATATTTCTTTCTTTCTAATAACTAACTACCCTTAACCATGAGGATATTATTTTCGACCAGATATGTTCATACTCACAGGAAAATTCGAGAGTGAATAACAGCACCTTTATTCTGCGCTTTACATTAAAGAAACTGCTATTTTATGTCACTTGATTTTATCTTAGAGATCTTTATAAATTTCTTTATAAACAGCTACGCAATTGTGAAACTCACTCTTAAACGTTGCGCAACTTTCAGTGAAAATTCCTTTGCCTTATTTTGAAAATAGCCTTTGAATATACACCAGAAATTTCTGGTGCATATTCAAATTCATGCTTCGATATACAGGATCCACACTAAAGTTCTATCCCCCCCCCTCGACCTTTAACTTCCAAATGGCTACAGCTATAATAATAAGGGATCACCCTTATTATTATAGTAAGTATAGTTTATAGTATATAAGTATAGTTTAGGTATAGTTAAGTAGCTATGCATGAGGCATAGGTTTACAGAAACGCCAAGCGGTGAAATTCTGAGTTAGCTTTTTCATCTCAAAAACGGTATGTGATACGGGAGAAAAGAAAATTACAAGGTTGTAAAGTACCATCTATTGAGTACGGAAAGATGCCCTTATCATATTAATGCAAAAAATAAGATGAATAAAACACGCGTTTATTTCATAATAATTTCGAAATTTGTCAAGTCACGAGTAAAATATATACCTATCAAAAATCCACATCCGGAAAATCCGAAATGAACTGGCTTCTCATCCACATCGGCCAGCACCTTTCTAATCATCATTCGCAAGGGATACTGAGAGAGGATATGCGTAGTGCACTTCATCATGAATCGCTTAGAGGTCCAGCCAACTTTCCTTGCTGAAATGAGAGGTCGCGGTGGCCTAGTAGTAAGGTCTATGCTTCGGGGTCAGAGGGTTCCGGTTCAAAATCCGATTCCACTGAAAAACCGCCGTGTATGGGGCCTATTGCGAGTTAAATCATACGTAGTGGTCAAACGCCATCCCTCAAATGTGGTGTGGAGTTGGGAGATGTGACTGCGGGGTCGGGTGTCGTCGTTGTCGTCATTTGACCTCTGTTCAAATTACAAGGACAGTCCCAAAATAGCCCTCGTGTTGCTTCAAATCCCGCCCTACCTCTTGAGACAGAACACGCATTATTGGGGTTGGAAAAACCCTTTTGCAAACACTTCTTCGACACCGTGTTACAGATGCACATGCTAGCGAGTCATCTCGCATGTTGCATTTCTTACAATTTGAACAGGAATTGCAGCTCGGTCCTTCCAGACGTGAATTGGGGCAGCAAGAAAGATAAATGAGCCTGATGACAAGTAATTCATTCTTCAGTTTTCCGTGACATCACAGTTTGAGAAATTGTGAGTTAACAAATGCACATTTTATGTCTTCTAATCCTGACATTAATGGGTTCAAGGTGTTTTTTCGTACTAAATTGATAATGGACAAGTTTGCATTTGACTTTTTTTCTGCATCTCGCCACATTTTGGAGATCAGAACTCGATTTCCGAGTTTTACCGCTAAGTGCCGCTCTTAATTGTCGAATCGTGTGGCACTTAGTCGCCTTACTATATCTATACTCCATTTTTATGACTATAGCTGTCACCGTTCTTAAAGTGGGCTTAAAGTAAAAGGGGTGGGGATGCTCAGGGCTTTAGTGGGACCATGTACAGCCCCAATAATTCTGCTAAATCTAGGTCTTCTTCATTTCTTCATAATGAAGTGTTTAATTTCTTTTTTCTCCTTGCGACTATCGCTTGAATTAAATAGGTACATTCCAGACATCATATCTAATTTCACCAAAATATGAATGGAATATCTTCACTATATATATATATATATATATATATATATATATATATATATATTGTCTTTTCATGGTAGTAATAGTCTATAATCAAACTGTCTTTTGCATTTCATTTGTATGATTATTGATAAGGTAATTTCATTTTAATTTTAATTTTTAGATTAATATGTGCATATATTGAAAATATAGCACATGTTTTGATTATTTGACATATTAAACTATATATATATATATATTTATATGGTATATATATTCAAATATATATGATATATATATTTGATATATATATATATATATATATATATCAAAAGTAGATTATAAATAAAATCTATAATGTTCAAACTTAAAACAAAGATCAATTTAGTAACTTTTTTGCAAAAAACCTTAATTTTAACCACAATGAAAATAATTAATGTAAATCCAAATAATATATGAATACTAATAAATGAAAACAGAGCTATAGTCTTTACATGTCTCAGAATATAAAAATATTATATATGAATTAAAACCAAAATTAGGCAGAACAAGATTTGGAATTTCAACAATTAAAGTGGTTAGTCAGACTGTGGAATGGCTTGTCATGCTAAATCAGATTTTGTTGCGCAAACCATCCATGAAACCATGCATCAAATGATTAAATAAATTGTCTTATTGATAAATTACTTAAAATTCATTTTAAAAAGGCAAATATATATGAAATGCCTATTTGCAACTTAGAAGGATTAAATCACGAATCATTACATTAAATTGCAACTTATTTTAGAATCATGTGATTGTTCCATAAGAGAATTAGTATAGCAAATCATATGCATAATATTTTTATGAATTTTAGATTTGTTTATAGCTTCAAAAATAGAATTTTTTTGACGTACTGGATTTTTGCAAGCAATTATTTAACCAAAGTAGCTTTCAAAATATTAAAGTAAAAACGTATGTGGGAAGATCCATAGTTCATATTTTTATATACGTTTGAAGGTGGATACTAATCTCAAGCATATGTATACGACGTCTGAGGAGAATCTAAATACTACAGTACAAATATTTGTGGAAAGACGAATATATTAGTCCATATATACGATGGGAACGTGAACATGGAAACATAAAAATATGTGGAAAAGTTCTAAACCATCTGTCTTGTTCCCATTTACTGTATTTTGACCAGACGCAAGTTAATACGCATATTCTCACTAAGTATCTGGCTAATGATCAGACATGTAAATCAGTTCACATCCTGTGTCAAATAGGGTTTATTACCTATATTATGCATGTTCATTCTAAAATCTTCTTAATTATGAAATCAAACCGAGTACTGATGTTATAAGTTTTCCAAAAGTGTTGTTAAATTTTGTTATTTAAAGTAATAACTAGGCCCTAAATCTGGACAACAGTTCTAACATTTATTTACAAATGTTTATAAATTTTATTAAGACTTGCAATTGTTAGGGGACAAAATTTCATGTCACGTGTACTTGTATTTCCGAATAGAATTCTTAACTTGCATTGAGAAGCCGAAATGATAAGTTATATTATTAATACTCTGAGAAAAATATTATGCAGTTAGAAGTATTATAAGAAATTTCATTTCATATGTCCATAATTCTTCCTCAAAAAGCTCCAAGACTGATTAATCATAAAACCGTTGAAGAAAGCTGTATTTATTTCAACATAAGTTGCTAACTTTACAATAATTTTTTTGTTTGTTTCCGGAAATTATTTGTAGAAATAAGTATATTAGCACGCTTCTTCAACTGAAACTGCAATCGATATCTGACCTTGAACCTGAACAGTAGAATTACAATATCGACCACAGAGAAAAAGTTCTTGGTAAAAAACGACGTTATACACAGAAAGTATCGAATGCTAAATGTTTTTATTTTTCAGAGCCATGAAATTCACAATACTCTGTAAATGACATGAAAAGCTTCATGCAATTCCATGGAGGTTTTAAACCTTTTCAAATGATTTTACTTTGCGTGTATTGATTCTAATACCACTTTAGTTTCATGAACAAAAAAACAATTAAGATGCGGACTAGTTTAGAAAATTTGAATAAAATATAATTTAAGAGGTTATGGCGCAATACATTTGGATTTACACATGCCTTTCAACAAATATTGAGTAGCTTGTTCTAATTGCAAGTAAAACAGAAGAAAGTTGAAGCAGTATGTTGGAAAAGTCCTTACATTATAATGCCCATACTGTCTGGACGTCATGAATCTCATTATTTTAATAAGTAAGCTCTTCCTACTAGTAGAAAATTCACTAGATAAAATTTATAAACATCCAGATTAATATAAATGTATAAAATAGAGTATAATCGCAAATCACATTGAATGCATGCGATAAATGAGTCTGTAATCTTTATAAATCGCACTATTGATTCGAATTAGCAAGATGTTTTGAAACTAAAGGATTCCACATTGGTCACCGATGACTGAAAACCTCCGAAGATTCCTTTTTGCTTTGAGTTGGTAATAAAGTTAATTTTACTCATTATTAGCGTACATATATTTTAAACAGCATTCAAATAAAAGTCCACCAAAAATAACATCAGTAAAGCAGAATAACTCGAAATTTAATAAATTAGGAGAACTGCACACCATGAGTTTTTCATGAACATCTTCATCGTGAACAAAAAAAATTACTTGGAATTATTTGATTTGATATTATCCTGCAAGCATTTTGTCCAGTGTTTCCACTTAAAGAAACCGCTTTTTTAAAAATAATAAAGTAAATTGCTACTAAAAAATCTAATTTTCAAAATCCAAAAATTCTGAAGAAATAATGACTCAAAGTATATCGATATGTTTCCAAATCTTGTTTTTTCCCTTTTAGAGGAACGAATTGTTTATTGTATTCAATTTCAATTTTATTCAATTTTTCAATTACCTGACTTTCCCGAAGGTCGTCGTCAAATTGGCATTTTTGGATTACGTAAAATAATGATTTAATTATAAATTTTTAAAATAAGCTTGAACTCAATTTCAAGTAAATGTCTGATGTTTGAATTATGTATTGAGAAAATCTTCACGTTAAAAGGGAAGGAAAGATGTTCAAATCCTTAAAAAATGAATGCTTTAGATTATTTAAATTCACAGAAGACATGCGTAATATTACAAGATGTGAAATTATATTTTGTAGTTACCTCTTATTTATAATTCATTTTAAAAAGAAAAGCTCGTGATAGTGAAGAATAGTGTGATTATTAATGCTATACATCTTTTCACTGCCTGTGAAATCAATGTGAATAACTCCACAAAGTATTGAGATGATTTTTCTCGAGAATATCCACTCTCACTGTAAAAACGTATCGATGTTTGAACTAAAGAATAAGATATTTAAAACATTTAGTTCTAATACCACTTTAGTTTCATGAACAAAGAAACAATTAAGATGCGGACTAGTTTAGAAAATTTGAATAAAATATAATTTAAGAGGTTATGGCGCAATACATTTGGATTTCAACAAATATTTAGTAGCTTGTTCTAATTGCAAGTAAAACAGAAGAAAGTTGAAGCAGTATGTTGGAAAAGTCCTTACATTATAATGCCCATACTGTCTGGACGTCATGAATCTCATTATTTTAATAAGTAAGCTCTTCCTACTAGTAGAAAATTCACTAGATAAAATTTATAAACATCCAGATTAATATAAATGTATAAAATAGAGTATAATCGCAAATCATATTGAATGCATGCGATAAATGAGTCTGTAATCTTTATAAATCGCACTATTCGGCGACTAATTAAGAATGTCTCATTCGTTGCTTCATGTACCAATGATGTTATGTTATACGAAGTCTGATTTTTAGTAGCTGAGTCGGATGTATAAATCATGTTGAACTAAGTATGTATTAATTTTGGAACTATTTCTGCGGAGCGGAATCTTATATAAATAGGAATTTCTTCAATTCTTTAACACCTGCATTGAAAATTATAACTTTGAAAAGCTAAATCGAATCGAGGAATTGTGAAATGTTTAGGAAGGTCGTAAAAAGCGTTCATCTAATTGGAATATCATATTAACACTATTAAGATTAATATTCATGAAGTATTTAATGATGGAAATAGCTTAACGCTATTTTTTATAAAGTAATTCATTTTTAACTAAACATGCAAATTTTTCTATTTAAGTCATTATTTTGAGCTGATTTCTTTGCTAATAAAAATGACTTGTTATTTAAAAATTATTTCAAAATATGAAATATTATTTAATGATTTATTTAATTGTTTTTATATAAGTTTCGTAAAAGTCACTATTATAGAAAAGATGGTTTCTACACTGGTGTCCAAAAATAAAGCAGAATTTTGAAGATGCAACAAAATTGGAGTTAATATGGATACAGAGGGTGTTCGCACATTTTTAGACGATTTCATTTCACGGTAGGAAAAAAATTGTTTGGTTGGAAAAATTTGTTTTCACAACAGTTACATTTTTGAAGCTATAAAATATCAACTGTTATCTTAAAGTTTTGTTTACATGCAAATGGCGCTTTTAAAGAAGCGATGGATGGAAGGCTATGTTTTTTTTTCTATTTCCGAAGAGAGTTTATCTTATTCAGTTATTCAAAAACGTTATAAAAGCAAGTTTTTTTTGGTACTTTTCCGTTAGCCGGGCGCAAGCGAAAAATCGCCAAATAATGTAGAATTCCACCAAATTTCTTACAACCCGAAAATTACAATTGGCGACATTTGCGTCCTGTCATTCGCTTCGCTTGACGATTTGGCTGGCGTTTGGTTCATTGCGGCTTGGCTCGCATTTGGTTCACAATTGGCGACATTTGCGCCCTGTCATTCGCTTCGCTTGGCGACTTGGCGCGCGTTTGGTTCATGGCGGCTTGGCTCGCGTTTGGTTCACAATTGGCGACATTTGCGCCCAGCTAACGGAAGAGTACCGTTTTTTTTTTTATATCTGAAGCCGCAATAGGTAATAATATTGTTAATAAGAAAGGAAAAAATCGCCGAAGTTCGGTTTCAAGTGGAAAACCTGTTCCATATTCGTATCCAAGGAAAAAACGCAGTTGCTCGAATATTTCAAATGTCAGATCTTTAATGTTAAAAGAAAATCCTCCAAGTCAAAGGTTTGTTACAAAATCATTAATCCGCTCAGTATCAACTGTAAACAAAATTATTAACACTGACTTGAATCGCAAAAAGGACAAAAAAAATACAATTTTCATCGTCTTTTTCCACGTCATATCGCTGAACGCAGATCGAGCTGCAGAATTCTTTATGAAAAGCCTTTATTCGGAGAAAAATGGAAAAAATGTTGTAACAATAGATGAAGCTTGAGTTTACTTAAATGACTGCAAGAAAAATTCAATTTATTGTCATCAAACAGGAGAGAAAAAAACTTAAAACATGGTTCAAAGAAACTGAAAAAGGGAATGATGATTGCTGCTGATTTTTCATATAATAGCAAGATAAAAGTAAAGAGAGTGGATAAAAATGTAAATATCAACTCCAAATACTACCAGGAGTGTATTTTATCCACAATCTTCAAATATGAAGCTAAATGATGAGGGTACTTGTACAAACTGATATTTTTTAAACTTGAATCTTCAAATCGTCGAACTGTAATTTAAATTATGTATTTAACTTATAAATATACGTGAGTATTAAGTATATTCAACTTTCATAAAATTCAATATTACTGTTCAAAGAGTCAAGTTTAAAAAATATCAGTTTGTGTAAGAACCTTTATCATTTAGCTTCTCTTAGAGTGCACCGAAATTCACCAAGTTGCAATCCCGATATTTTTCTGAATACTAATGGTATTGAACTGGAATTTTTATATAAGTTGCCTTATATATCGGGCTCTAAAGATATGAAAAAACATTACGCTACGTTTCGCACATGCATAGAAAAAAATTATTTACTACAAATGTTCATATTTCCTGTAATATAAAATTCTTTTATTCAAATATGAATACAATAATTCTTTTACATATTGTCAAATATTCTGTAAGTTTTGTACCATTTGGCGGAAACTCTGCACAGTCTAAGCAAAAAATATGCTAAAAAAATGTGATATTTTTAAGAAAACCTCTATATCTTCTCTAATATACGTGTTATTTTTATGAAAATGCATGTAAGCATAACAATCATAAACAAAGATGAAAGTTACATCTCTTTATCACAAGATGTGTTAAATTCCATTTTCGCCTTCATTCCTTTCTGGTGCTCTTCCCCTAATTGCCCTAGTGACCGAATCTTCACTGTAAAATGTGAATTCCAACGATAGTATGTTCCACTATTGTCAGTGATTGATTCCGAGCCATAGTATCCATTTTAACTCCAATTTTGTAGCATCTTCAAAATTCTGCATTATTTTTGAACACCGGTGTAGATCATTCATCGTATAATTCATAAATTCCTATCGAAATACATCTAAAATTTCATTTATAATTTTTTTATAATTCAAATATGGTAAGTCGTTTTATTACGTTCATTCCAAAAATACTGATTATGAAATCCTTTTATTTGGTTTAATTCCTTTAAGAAAAAGAATTTCAAATATTTTATCTTTAAATATAGTGAGCATGTTTATTAAAAAAATATTCCGAAATCACCCTGTTTCTTCTTACACATTTTCTGTTTTTAACAATAAAAAAAAGATAAAGAAGCCTTTTTCTTGCTGACTTGTGATTTTTTTTAAACTAAAGAACATGTTGCATCCAGAAATTCAATCACTTTCCGAGTTCGTTTTCGTCGAGACGGTGTTATATCAAAAACTGTATTACAGAATTTAAAACCAAGTCATTGCCATTACTGTTAAGTAACTGAAGAATCAAGTTGCTGCACTCTGATTTTAAATATAAGTTTGATGTGCCCAGAATTTCTCCATCCTTATATTTTCCATTTTTGTGTAAACGTTTTTTATATTAATTCTGTGGTATGCTTTCTTCATCTTTTGGCAAAAGTGTAACAACACAGAAATCGAGAGGGGGAAGAAACCTGAAATACTTCTAGATTCTAACAGTTCAGCAACGCCAATCGTTAGCATACTCTCAACCAATTGGACGATTCAATTAATGGCGAAAATTGATTTTTGGCAAATTTCCTGTCCATTTCTCACGTCTTTGTGTTGCTGATTCGTTCTGGTTCTTTGTGTTTCGCTGTCGAGTAGCTAGGGTCTGACGTTGAATCATTTATCAAGAATCTTGGGTCTTAAAGATAATACCAGTTACAATGCAAAGTTCATTTACATTCCTTTCATAAAGCTGTTTTACGCTAAACTTACGAAAATTTCATGAAAGCTGAGAAATAGCATCGTGGTATTTTCAGAATGGCGTGTGCAATTAAATTTATATTACCTCGTAAAATATATTAACACAGATTGATATTCAAGATGTTAAAATTAATTTATCTTTGATCAAAGCAAGATATAAAAAATTCTAACGGTTATAAAATCATCAAATCTTGGTTTACTGCTCTTCAGAACATGGAAAAATGATTGAAATGAAAATATTAAAGGAGATCTGAATCTATAGTCCGAAAAATCGTGAATTGATCCTGTTTTAGGCTCCATGCGTCTGTCTCGTCTTGGTCTTAATTGATCATGTTTTAGGCTCCATGCGTCTGTCTCGTCTTGGTCTTCACTTGATTGCATCATTCCCTTGC
>BGPR01000216.1:233677-259272 GCA_013235015.1 Araneus ventricosus | reverse complement strand
TGCAACAAACCTTCTAAAATTCCAACAAAAAAGAAGAAACGAGCTAAACGACACCTGATTTGAATTTCCTTACGTTGACGCTGATGACAATCTGGACCCAGGAGACCTCTATAATGAAGAATGCATCATTTGCAGTGAACAAAGAAAACCAGAATTGTGGTTCCAACGTTTTATGTGCAAACTCTGACCCCATTCCACCTGTTCTGGCTGGGATAAATCCCATGGCGATGCAAATTTTGGAATTGATTTCATTTCTTAAGGTTTGAATCTAAACTTTCGATTGATAATATTTCATTTGTTTCACGCTGTTAATTTAGTCTGATTATGTTTGTTTTCTGTTATGATCAGTATGTGATTTTAACAGTATTAAGAAGTTTTTAGGTAGCATATGATGTTGAATTAAATTGTTATCTCAGTTCGTCATCTTACCCGATTGTGCGGGTAAGATGATGAAATTGACTTCTGTTTTCTAAAATGAAATTTTGGGGTCTGAAATTTGAAAATAAAAATTTAAAAAAAATATAATTTTAAAGTAAGGAGTTGCAAGAAGAATTTGCCGCAAAAAATAATCCTCCTTCCATGAAAATTGAGGTCAGGATAAATTCTCAAAGCTTAAAGTCGCCATTTTACCCGACTTTCCCTGACATACAAATATTCTCCGATATAATTACATTGATATTTGGGTGTTAATGACAATTTTCAGAACCTGTTGCACTGCTATGCCACTTAAAGTTTAAAATTCGTATGTATCACGCATATAAAGGAATTATTATTCGAAATCAATTAAACAATGCTTGCAGTAGGGTATAATTGCCCTATCGTCTTCTATTATTCATCTGTGGAACCTTTTTAGACATTCCTTCCCCTTTGTTCTCATACGAATGCCACTAAGATTAAATAATACAGAGTGTTCTTATAGCGAAAAGTATTTATACCTGCAGTACTCTAATTAGAGATAATTTAATTCCAGCCTCCCTATGCCTTCTCTTCTTAAAATAAATCACAAACCATTAAAAGGGGGAAATGGGAAAGAAACAGAATGACCGAATACGAGATCTGTAGTTTAACTACTCTCGGTACTTAACATAGGAATATTTTATTCCTAAGCATCCGGTATATCAGCTTTTGCTCTGAAGGTGAATCACGAGTCCTAAAATAGAAAAAAGACGGAAAGGCACAACGTTGAATCTTTAGTTAAATGGATCTCGGCACTTAACCTTTACCATAACCTTATCAGACCTGCCCTTAACCTTAACTGTCATACGACATAAAATGGCTAAAGATAGAAATTGATCTTTTAATTGTGTCTTAACTATCGTAAGAATGTCAAAATAATCAGAAATATCTGGGACAGGCATTAATTATAAGGATCATAATATAGGATTACCTATAGAAATGAAAAAAATTAAGAGTTTTCTACAAAGGTGTGGTCAGGTTTAATGCGAATTTTAGTGCCAATTTTTTAACGACTGTGTTCATTACAGTAAAAATAATATATGTACCAGCATCAAACAACTTTATAGCACTAATTGATAAGGGCACTATCAAAACTAACGTTTCATTGTAAATATAAGAGAAAATTAATCTGATGCATTTCAGAGTAACTCAAACAATGCAAAGCAGACAAGCAAATGCCAATAACTGCAAAGTCTCGATTATGTACAAATAATTCAATGCCTAAATCAGGGATGGGCAAACTTTTTCGGTCGCGGGCAAAAAATCGAAAAAAAAAAGTTTGGCGGGCCAAGGTAAATTTTTCTAAAATTTTAAAAACAATATACAAGTATTACAATTTAAATATGTTAATGAGATGAATGAAATTGCGATTTCATTTTTAAAAGTTCCTTATATTGAGGTTCGAAATGAGATGTACTGATTCTAAGGAACAAGGCTAAATGCTCATCTGTCAGTCTACTTCTGAAATAATTCTTTCTAAGGTTCATAGTTGAAAACACTTGTTCACATATATAAGATGAAGCAAACATAGTACTCAACAGAAAAGAAACCGGAAATACCATCAATAAATCAAATAAAAAAGAACATTACAACCAGAGGGCGCGAGCGAAAGGCAGACGCACTGGCGCCAACACTGTCTGTGCTTGCTATTTCCGTCGATTTATGTTTTGTAGGACAAAAATAGAGAAAGTAAAAAGATCATCAGTCCTTTGGAAAAAAGGAAGAAAAAAAATAATATTTAAACAAAGTAGAAAAGGAGATGGATATATAATATATAAATCATATTTCCTTTTAATTTCCGTCGGACCGGCAAATTAAAATTCTATCCGCGGGCCGGATAAAACCTTCCGGTGGGCCGGAGTTGACCCGCGGGACGTAGTTTGCCCATGTCTGGCCTAAATGTTTAATTTGCTCAAATAAACCAAAGTAAGCCTTAAATATAATATCAAATTTACTTCATAGAACGCTGATTACAAAGTGGAAAATCCTAAATTAATTGCCGATTAATTATATCTCAATGTACGTAATTAAAATTTGTATAAGAATACATAAAAGGCTAGGTACATCTAAATTATATTATATTTGTTAGGTACGCGAAATATTCTTTTTACGTACGTTTTAATAAATATTTATTGTTTATAAAAATATATATATACGTCTTCAATTTCTTTAATGCCGAAGCTTAAAACGAACGTAGCACTTCGGAAATAAGATTATCCTCTAGAAATTCGGGAAACGTAAACAGAATTGATGATCAGAAAGATCGATTTCATGTTCAGAACGCCTTAGGAAACAAAAAAATATCTCTCTCTATAAAAGAATCTTATGAAAGTGTCGTTTCCAGCAGATTCTGAAAATAGTTGTGCAAGAAATATAATGCAAAGATAAACCATTCGTGTATATCAACTTATAAAAGAAGAAATGAAGCCTTGATGATATCCCTGATGAAGAAAATAACCAAATAAAATAAATGGCGGAAAAAATAACCAAACTTATTAATGGACTAAAGGAAGCTTAACGTTATATTTTTTGAACCATAGTCGTTATAGAATATATATGATGAACAACTTGTACAATTATACAACTTGTGAAGCAGAAGTAATGAAAAGACGTGGGCAAACTTATAAACGAATTCAAGAATGCTTATCATAATATTTTTATTTTAGAATACTTATACAAAATAACTTAATCTAGATGAGCAATTAATTAAATTTATTTTGTAAGAAAATGTCGTAAGACGTCACAACATAAAAATTGTATACTTTTATATAAATTTCAAGCTCGCGAATTTGAATTGTGTTAGAATTAAGCTTTGCACCTTCTTAAAAAGACCTTTAATTTTTTTTCTGAAGAATTTGCAACATAATTTTTTTATGTAGGGGAAAGTGGGGTAAGACCGGGTAGCGAAGACTCGAAGGCCTGCTGGAGCTAAAATACCCGACATAGAGCTTGTCAAATTTTATTGAAATATTCATTTTTATCGGATTATAATATATCTTTCCAGAAAATTCACAGTTTCTGTACTTTTTTATCAATGATTTTCATGTAAAAAAGTCAAACTACCCGGTTTTACCCCAATAGTGGGGTAAAACCGGATACACATGTTAAAGATATGGGAAATTAGCAAAACTCGATTTTTAGTCGAAAAATTGCAATCACTTTTATTTTATATGACAATTTAAGAATATTGGTTACAAAATTAAATTGTAAAGCAGTTGTCTTCTTCCTCCGCGGCACTGCAGCTTTCGTGGGCACAGCTAAGACAGTTTTTACACTGGATTAACCCTAGTCCTTTATTTAAATTAGGAAATACATCATTAAAATATAAACAATCAACGTCTAATGTGTTTTTAACATCTTAATCGGAGGAATCATCAATACTGTCTGTCCCGGTCTCACACCACTTGGAGTACCCGGTTTTACCCCGAATGCAGAGATTATGAAAAACGAAATATAACCTCGCAATAATTAGTGTAAATCCTTATTGTTTGATAGGTTTTAAATCCTTAGTAAACATATAATAAGTTGGACTAAATAGAGTTTTTATTATTGTAATGATTTTAAAGTAAGGATAGTTTAAAATCAAACGAACATTAGAGAGTTGATGTCTTAAAATAAATAAACCTTCACAGAATCAGTGGATTCAAAAGATACAACACGCCACTATGACTGATCCTTTTTCTTGACTAGTAGAGTGTAATTCAGTGTCTGTCTGCTGGATAGGAAAAATAATAGCGCCAGAATCAAGGGTCCCCGGTTTTACCCCACTTTCCCCTACGATATTTATGATTTTTTATTGCTTTATTGTGTTCTAATTGTACATTAAATCTTTTTTCTTTTACATGATATTTCGTAAATTTAGATGATTCATGCGTGAAGAAAAATTGCATATTAATGAAATTTCAACGATGTGTTTTTCCAACATTTTGAATGCAAATCCTGGAGCCCTGAGTAATTCCATCGTGCTAATTTGATATAGAATATATTTATTTTATATTCCTGTTGAATCCTAAATATTAGTTTTACGTATGAGAAACGAGAAGGAAAATTCGAATTCAAGATACCTGCTTCTTTATTTTACTTCGTTATCAAAATGTTTACAAAAATAACCTCACAGAACATTTAACAGAACAGAAAATTTATTTCACATATTAAAAATGAAACACTACCACATTATTAGATGTCTGTAAGGATTACACACAATAAAAGATACTCTCGTTATAGATTCGGCAATTTCACCTCCGAAATGAATTTACGAAAATTAACAAGTTATCACTTTTTGCATGTTTTGAAAAATCATTTGAGCATTGCATTTACATAAAAGTTTCAAAAAATTCAATGCCGATTTGTTTCCAAAGTTATTTCCAATCACATATTCTTTTCCATACGGCTTCGGGGTAGATTTGCTACGGATACTTTTTCCTTTATTATCTGATTCACAAATGAATTTATATTCAGTAGCTGTTATCTGCCATGTTATCTGTTATTTTCCCTCTCTGTAATTTACTCTTGCTGTAAAATTACTCTTATAGTTACTTGGCAAATTACTCTTGCTGTGTTTATATTTACATCTCATGATTACAAGGGATTTTACCGTAACCATACTTAATTAATAATAAATATTTGTGTCATACAATTAAATTGTGTTACTTAAAATTTATTGCGAGCATTATTTTCAAATATCCAATTCTAATTAAAGAAATACAGTTTTTTTTTATTTTTGCTTTCAAGATTCTAAGGAATACCATCCCCTATTTTCATGTTCTTTCTTACATTCCCTAATGCGACATCGGTTTGAAAATATAATTGAAAATGAAACAGATCCAAGGTGAAGATTTCTTTTCTTTTGAACTATGTAGGAGAAAGTATTGTGCTTTTGTCAAAAGGCATAAAAAGGTCCAATTTAGTTTGAAATATATGTGAATGATTTCTTTTATAAAATTATAACTAATGATTAATTCCAACTCCTATATTTAATCAATGATATACTTTATATCACATTCAGAACAACAGCTTATAATTCATGCGATTCAAATGTTTCCCAACCATTGGAAAAAGTATCACTAGAATGAACATATTGTAATTTTTCAGGGTAGGTATATAGACAGAAAGAAAAGTTTGCTCCTAATCGATCTCATGAGTTTTCGCGTAATAATATAAATCTATAAAATAAAAATAATACCATATCCCCATTTACTAACTTTTGGATTCACAAATTTGCTTTGGTATTCCATTCAAATTGGTAGAAACGCGAGTAATGTACTACACAAAATTGCAATTTATAGTTACGCTTATGTTAAAATTTGTAAAATAATTTTGCAATGAAAATGCAAGTATAGGTTATATTAAAGAGTTTTATTTCCGCTGGAGGATTGTAGTTATAAAATATCCACATTTTACACCATTGCATATTTTGAAATGTTTCATCCAAGATGCTTTTTTACGAGTAGCTCCATTTTTCGACCACACCTGATTTAGAAATTTAAAAAAGTATTTTGTCATTGGTCACTCCGTAAAATTTTAAATTTACTACACTTTGATTAGGTAAAAAATACAATATTTTTTTTAAAAGATCCCTATCCTAAAACATAAAGTTGCATTTTATTAAAGAATTTAAAATAACACTCTCTTTACTAATTTTGAACTAAAGAAATTGAATCTCAATTTCATTTATTTTCGAAAGCAAAATTACAATACATTTTTTAAGTTAAATTTTCATTGAAACACGGTTTATCAATTTTATACAGGTATCGCTGAGAAAGGGTTAGCTTATAATAAGCTGTAACTTCTAGACTGTTTTCTTTGAAGGTCATTCTTTATATATTTCTTTGTCATAGTATGATATAAATCTCAAGATATAAGGTCTCAAAATCAATATTATATTAAAATTTTACAAAAGTGTGAAAATATAAGCAAAAATTTCCAACTATAAATATTTTTATGTCTATATTAAACTAAGATATCCTTACAAAAAATTATTTAATGCAATGCAATTTCAACCTTTTAATTTCCATATATATTCAATACTTAGATATATTATACATGAATGTCGAATAAATGTTTTCACTATAAGTGTTTCTTACTTTGCAATATTATTATGAATTGTATTGTTATTATCTTCGTTATTTCCTTTTTCAATCTTGTAAAATAGTTACTACCATTATCATTACCCTGTATGAGTTTTGTTACACAAATAATAAATTTCTAAAAGTAGTAAAGAAATATTTATTTTATTTCTAAAAGTAATAATCCTAAAGTTATTCAGAAAATAGTGGCATAAGTCATTCGTTTCCTAAAATATGTTATATATACATTCTCCTTAGTTTTGTTACAAAAATAATTAAGTATTCATTCACAAAAATGTTGATATTTAATTAATAATATAGGATATATATGTAAGTTTTCGGGGAGGAAAGGTACGTTAAAATTAGAAAGTCATGATAATAACATGATCATTGCGTATGATAAACAAGATTTAACCGTTATGTTAATAATACTGAAGAGGAAAATATGAAAATATTCCGGTTATATTATTTATAAATAAAAATATAACATTCAGTGAATAATAATGACTGACCTATCTATTCATATAAAATGTCAACACAAACAACATTCAATTTAGTATTAACAATTCCTTTAATTCCTATTTTAAATAAATCTTATTATTTTTCCTGAAATCATAAATTCAATCTCTTCCTTTTTAAAATAAAACATCATTTTTTTATATTACTCGAAATAATGAGCTTTGGTTAAAGCGGAAATATGGGAGTGAGTGGAAGGAGGTGAGCTCCAAGATTTCATTTATTTTATGTATTGATATTTCCGAAAGTAATTATTTTCTTAAGAGACATTTAAATTTCTAAATAAAGAAGAACACTTAAGAATTTAGATAACTGAAACCTATAATAAAGTATTGAATGAAAACTAGATGTGATTGTTTTAGAAGATTCAACGGCAAACTATTCATAGTCAGTATACTACATAAATTATTCATAAAGGAAAATAATTGTGTTGTGAACTGTTAATTGTGCGAAAGAAGTGTGTTGTTAACACTTTATTACAAAAGAGAAGCTTATCGAGATACGATGTATAAATGCCTTTAACAAGAAACATTATCAAGAAAAAAATCTTGTTAAGTTTGATATTAAAGACAACTCGTGGCAAAAAATTATTCCAAAATTGTATCAGTAAAGACTATAGAAATTAGCAAGTTACTTACACTTAAAACACAGTTTTTGATTTGAAGATAAAGTATATATGTTGAATTAAAATTTATTTTAATTTTTTCACAATACAGAAAAAATTATCTTGATTTTTTAAAATCTTAAATCAATTGCATTATTTGTTTAGCAATGGGACAAAACCTTTCAAAACTCCTATTGACTTATGGTGTACTATAATTTCTCTACTAATAATTGTAAGTTAATTTCTATAATGAAATCTACGAAACTTTTAATAACGTATCAACAATTTTATAATACTTATTAACACTTTTTGAGATAAATAAATCTTTCGACTTTCAAGAAAGCACTAAATAAAAAGAAGCACATTTTGCTTTGAAGAAAATTAAACATATTTAAATAAAACGCTGGCATATGAATATAACACACATCAAGATATATTTCGTACATTATTTAATAAAAAAAGTTAATACATCCTTTTAAGAAATCATCTTTGGAATCAATTTTACTTTGCGAGATCTACTAAAATCCAACTCTATATCATATATATACTCCGGAAGCAAAATATTCAACAGTTATTTATCTGGCAGCATGTGCCGACCTCCACACGTGTTAGACACATAAAAACAACAATCTTATCACTCCTGCTGGCATCCTCAAAAGCACTCCATGCTCCGCATCATCTGTAAACCGTGCCCTCAACAAGTGGTCGGCTCATTGTTATGTAAATCGCAAAAATATGCTAGCTCATCAACAAAAAATCAACACATACTTCAAGGTTTACGTCTATATAAATCTACGCTAGGCCTAACTTCTTATCATTTTCTAGACACAAACAGAAATGTGCATGACATTTAGAGATGATAATGAACCCGCATGATAATGACATACTTACCCACACTATTCTTACAGATCACGCATTGGTTCATCAATCCTGAAAGGATAATGATGCACAGCAGCAAGCTGTACTTTGTTGCATTTAGATCACCCATGTGGTGCTCTGAATTATCCAGAATTTTTCTTTCTAAAAAGACATGATATTGAAAGCTAGTCTTCCGCTGTAGGTGAAATCCAGTGGCGTAGATGTCAAGGGAAACCGACCCCCGTTGGTGAGACGGCGTGCACACTGCGTATTATGGGCTTCACTGCTAGCACTAGAGCAGGTGGGCCTTTTTATTCGATCGGCAACTGCGAACGGACTGCCATGGCGGTCTTTTGACAGATGAGGAGGATCCCGGATGATGACGTAGGTGTGACGTCACGGAAACAATCTAGGGATTGTTCGGAAATTGCGTGAAATGCGTCTCTCACCGTTCCAAAGCGGATCTTTTCTGTAAGATGACAAACAAAACTAATCTGATCGTTTTTAATGATTTATGTGAAATGCGTTTCGTAAATGTTGATGAAAATGACGTGATGTTCACTATATATAGAATATTCGTTACATCAAATATTTTTTCTTGAATTTTCGCAGAAAATATAATGATAATTTCTTCTTCTCAGATTATATATATATGTTAAATTAGTATTTCGGTCTCCGAAAGGTTTACATCCTGTAACTACTTTTAAAATCTTTCCGCTTATGAGTTTAACGAAATTGAGGGTGGTTCATCATTTTTTGTGAACATCATAAATAGAACAAAATGAAATTCAAAAAAGATTCAAAATATCTTCATCTTCTTTATTTCGTTAAATGTATAACCATTTTCCTTTGGAAATAATTACCTAGCGATATTATTATGGTAAGGTGATATTATTACCTAATACCACATTTAGAAGAGAAAAAAATAATCTCAGAAATATGATCTTTTAAAAAAATTGTTAGAAAGCATCAACGAATTAAAAATTTAACACATTTCTGATATTTTTTCCCTCGGTAATTATTCATAGAACTAATTATGCGTATTAACATCATTTCCTTTTTGTTTTTTTGATATTCTATTAACATTAAACTTGTGTAAAAAAATAGTATGATTTCTTTATAAAATTCGCCTATATCTCCAAGATTATAATCATGAATCTATTTTATAGACGTTTTAATATTTGTTTCCCCAAAAGGAATTTCTGATAAATATTTAACAAAAGCAATTTACTTATTTACAGATTCGTGAAAGTAATAAAACTATCACCTGATATTAGATGAACTGTCAGGTGTTTTAATAACTTATTTTTTACTTTAACTTCATTTTCTATATGCTCCTTCTTTTAGGTAATACGTCTTTTTAATCAATGATTTAGTAGATTTTACGTTCATAAGTTGAATTACCTTGCATCGGTAATTGCTTCGAAAATTTACCTTTAATAAACTTATTTTTTTATCTGGCTAAGAGGATCACTAGGATTTGTCAGGATAGTCCCCAGAGGTTGTCAAAAACTTGTTTCTATATGAAGTGTTTGAACAGGGGCATTAAATCGGCTTATTCCATGTTCAATGTTCTGTTAGTCTTTCTTCGTTGGTGTATGGGAGAGAGGCTCTTTTTCAAAGTATTTGTGATCAAAATTCTCAAAAACCGGTATCAATACGATATTACTGTCTCAACTTATGTGCATTTACGTATGAAGCAGAAACTGTCTGTGCAGTAGACACAAAAAATGAGCCCAAAAATTTAGTATCCGAATAAGCTAATAACTAATTATAGCTGTATATATGGTTATTAAAGATTCTCTTCATCTTTCATTTAATTGCTAACTTATTCATATAATATTTTGTGAATATTAAGAGACGTCTGTACATATTTATGAAAAAGTAAAAATTTAGAAAAAGTCATTATCATTCTTCGCTCTATAACAGACTAAAGAGACATGATTTTGAACTTTGGCCAGAAGAAGAGAACACCTCCCGAGCCACCCCTCCAATGCAGGAGCACACGTACGAACTGCCACGACCACCCAAACTTTGGGATCTAACATGCACCAACTCCACATATAAGGTAGACTTTTGGTCATAAACTGTTCACCATGAAGCCGAGATTCTGCGTCGAGGCCACCAAAACCGAAGTATTTTAAAGATAACTCGACATCTCAGTATGAAACGTTCTTATGCGGTAGGCTTTATCAACCCTCTAGCATAAAGTGAAAATATGTACAACATCCTTACATGAATTTTCAGGATACTCGAGATATTCAGGAGGTTGAGATATTCATTAATCCTAATATAATTTAGAACTGATGATATTACAGGACAGTGGTCATCGTTTTCCTCCGCCATTGTATGATGTTTTCAAATACTTGACTTCTCTCAATAAGTATTGTTTAATATAATGAATTAATACGTGAGTCCTCATCCATAATGAATCTCACAGTGTTGACAGCCGAACTGATGACATACCATAAATGCCCTGGAATTCAACTTACTATTATAGATTATTAGAAGTAGGCATAAATTATTTGTGTAGTAACATTGGTATTTATAGAACCTGGCATTTGTAAATAACTTTCATATTTAAAGAATTGGATTTTTTAATCAAGAGTGAGAAATGCTTATAATGTAGTTTGATTTTAAGGATCTTTTCATTGATTATAAAATTAATTATTACCCATCATTTTACGAGGTCATTATATGTCTCATATTATTATATGCATCATAGTAGGCGATCTTTCATATCGCATGCTTTTTTTCTCCTCCAGTAGATACACTTCAATAATTATAAATAATTTCTTAACATATATTGATTTTTATATTTATTGTTTTACTTCCACAATCTCGTGAAAGCCTCCTTCAGATTTCTTCTAAATCGTTCTCATAGTTCTCCTAAATCTCAATCTATATCCAAGATATCTGTGAAATTCAACTTTTTAGAAATCTTAAGAAACTACAAAAAAAGTACTAAAATTAGCTCCGCTGAATTTAGAGAATCATTCACAATTTCTAAAGGAAATTCGCTTACCACGTCCAGTCTATTTCGTGTTAAACGATTACAACACTATACCACTGAAAATATGCAAATAAAAAAATTAAAGAATTAAAGTGAAAAATATTGGGTCTTTGATGCGGCGATCTGAGAGATTGGAATTGTAAATAAAATGAAATATTAGCATTTGAGTCATAAATACAGGAGTTAAGATGTTAGATATACACGCCAAAGGCAATCAAAATTCAATATTAAATTCATCTTAGTACTAGCTGCCGATGTATAGATAATTAGAAAAAAGTAAGACCACAGATACAGTCTTCAAGCGTTTATTTGTAAAACAGGTTATTCTGTGAAAGGACCCTTATTGCTGAAAAACCAACTGGTTTCTTTTCTCAATAGGATGGGTAGCTCTTTGACGAATGAATATCATGCCTGTAAGAAAAAACACCAGTTTAGATTCATTGTGTATAAAGTATAAATTGAAGTATGCATTGAAAACTCTAAGTTTTGGTAACTAAATTATTTTTTCTCTGAGTTTTTAACTTGAAGTTTTGAAAAGCGCAGTCTGGATCAATTCACAATTAACTAATATATTAATAATGTGGTATCAACGGTTGATTAATTAATTATAAACAAGCATTTAACTAAAATCTTGAAATAGTAAAGTTTCTATTAAAAATAGTTTCAAAACAGAGTGTATATAATATGTTTAATTTGATAGTTAAATTTTTATTCGTAGTTTCAATTTTAATTACATAGAGAAAAACAATAATCTTAATTTCTTTCATATATTATTCGTATACTATAAATTAACTCAATTCTATACAATTTTTTTTTTTTATCCTTTCTCGTTTCTACAAAGGATCCAAGTGTTTTTTGGAGAGAACTTTGCCTGCATTCCCTCTAAAAGCAAACGATATTTCCTATATTATTCCAAATTATTTTATAATCCATATATTTCATAACCTTTGGATTGCTTCTTATGTTTTTTTAATGCTTTCATCAAAAATATATATTTCATAATATTTCAACTCAATATAATCTTGCATATAATACATTTATATCTTGTGATATAATCTTTCAACATGATGCATTTATATAATGCTTATCTGCAGAGCATCAAATATATTACTTATCTTATTGATAACATGAAGAAGATTTCAGTTCGATCAGAGCTATGTTCTTTTTAATCTGAACTCGGCTTACTTTCTGAAATAAGGGAAATCTAAAATGTAACCTTTTATTTAAATTGATGCAACGCATATTTTAATATCTAATCCTATCTGATCCTCGAATTTCTATTGTCTTTATAAATCAGATTTTCTTTTAAATCTAGTCCAGTTATTGCTCTATCCTAAATTTAAAATGCAAATCACAAATTACGATATTTAAAAAATATCCTTAACAACTTTAGAATTGAAGAGACATGATAAAGTTGTGTTCTTCATCAAACCTTCTTTGGAAACCAAATAAGTTCATTACTTTTCTTGTGTGCTGATTAATTTAACTTGTTTATATTCTTAATGGCACTATTTTCAACAGTAAAATTTCTTACTTATATTACTTACTCTTCCAAACTTTTGCATAATTCGAAGTCTTCGCGTTTTGGTGCCAAAGCTTCTTACATGCTCTGTTTTTGAATTTCAAGCCAAAACTTTTAGTTTGATATTTAAAGATTATTTGCAAAACGAACACATTTTTTTCCGTTTTATAAAAAAATAGAGTTAATTTAATTTGATTATGATTTGATCATCAATAACTTTAATATATAAACAACACAATTGTCAAACTCATATTTTCTACAGTTTACAAAGTACTTCGCATTATTAGCATTGCTATGAAGCGATTGTAACCTATAACTGCATTTTGCCTGGTATTATTTAAATCGTTATTTCTCTCCATTGAATTTCAGAATTTGGAATAATTAATTATTAATACACCTTTCGTGTTTCTTATTGGCATTTATGAGTGAAATTTCATTTTTGTGTTAATATTGAGCATTTGTTCTTACTTTAATAATTTCAATTTTTTTCGCCCTTTTCATATCTTTTCGTACCGTATTTAAAAGTTTTGTTTTAACTATTCCATACAAGTTCTATCATTCTCCCGGTCCATTGAGCTTTAGAATTTTAGAATATTGAATAATTAATTATGAAAATAACTTTCTTGTTATTTGTGCGTATTTACCTATTTTTAAAAGTGGCATTACATTTTGTATTATGAGAGAGCATTTCTCCTTATTTTAGTTTCAATGATTTCGATATTTTCCCCTCTTTTATTTTTGTTTTGAATATTTATATATCACTGTAACAATTTTTAAATTGAATCTTACTGATTAATATTCCATTTTCACACACAAAAATAGTATATTTAAACTTTTGGAACTCTAATATGTCATAGCACTGCCAAGTTAATTAAAATATACATTGTCACTAATATACAGTGCCAAGTAAATTAAAATCTATAGAACCAAATAACTAACAACTCTACTAGAATAAGTGCCCGATCGGTGGCTGCGAATCTATGACCCTCGGATCAGACGCTGACCCACGAAAGCATTTCAAATGACCCACCCTTTGATTTTTATAAACTTCATTTTCATATGCCAAAAGAGAGAACAGACAATCAAAATTCTTAAAGTATAAACATCTAATGTCGAATTTATAAAAAAGAAAAATATTTCTAAGTGGCGTTGGCTAGCTGATTTTCTATCGTATCACCACACCTCATGATTGTCGGTCATAAAATTGGCCCCCATATTCGTTGCACCACAGGACGGGGATGTGCCAGCTCGCAGTGTTGAACTAATTGGCAGCCAACTCGCCTAGAAGTGTTTAATAATTGTACTTTATTATTATTTTATTATTATTATATTTTCTCATCTGCATATGCATATACGTGGAATTGAGCCCACGACACTTCATTTTTATTCTATAATATATAATTTATCTCATCAATTTTTTTTGACGTCGATCTTTAGTTCTTGCTCTTTACTTACAAAAGCAAATTTTTTAGAGGATTTTAAAAATGAGAACAAAAAACAAATCAACTGTCATGTTTTTTTTCATCAAATTTTCTGTGTGTCCAAATTATTGGAAACCTTCTCACCACACCCTCCTCCTCCTTTCCAAGTGAAGTCACAGACTTAATGACCAACGGGCTAGTATTAAAAAAAAGTTGACCCACTTATCAAAAATGTTCGCCATCACTGTAATAGATATTTCAAAGTATTTGCATAAGTTTATGCCTAGCTTCTTAATTTAAGCTTGCATAAAAAGAACGCTATATATAGAGAGAGAGTTACTAACTTGAATCAAGTTTGTAAAAGAATGCTACAAATGACATTTATCATTTTTTAAATTTAAATTTTTTCCTAAATTTAGTTTTATTTCATAATTGGGCGCATTTATGCTATAAAGAAAGGACTATTTTCTTGTGGATGTGGCCTAGTGCAAGACTCCCGGCTTCAGTGTCGGAAGATCGCATTCTCGAAACTAATTCCCCGGATGGACCTTGGCATATGCGGACCTGGTGCTCGCTAAATCTCTTGGCGTCAAATATCTTCCTGCTGGTTTGGTGAGAAAATTTGGGGGACGGCTGCTGTCGGCTAGGGCGTCGTCCTCGTCATCTGACCATGATTCAAAATGCTCCGACCGAAAATAGCCCTCGTATATTTTCAAGAAGGAGCGTTAATATCATTCAACTAAATAACATATAACTAAACTTTGCTACCTTCTGTGATTTCCGGTGGACTATTTCATTTATTGTAAGTCGTTCAAAATGAAAACGTATTGTAGTAGCAAAAATGAACTAACTTCATAAGTTGTACAAAAGAACACTTATAATGCTATAATTAACTTTGGGACAACGGAATATCTGAATTTTTGATAGAATGTTTTGCCAAGACAATATCTGAAAATGTGTTAGCTGCTAAAGAGTTGGTTCCTGCATAACTGCATTTTTCTGCATAACTGCGGCCTATGGGCATATCGCGTATTATTTTATTATCTTGTCGAAGTAAAAGTGGAAAATTAATTAAATAGCTTTATGTAAGGTAATGAAAACAGATCTCTAGTGTTGTCATGACGAGTTTTTATTGATTTCTCACGATGAGCGGATCGTCACCTGGGTGTCTGTATTTCCACTCCATGAATTAGATGAGTGGTGTTTGGGACGATTAGGCTAACATCGTCTCAAAGGTGAGTAGTACGTAATGAAGTTAAAAAGTAATCTTCCCCGAAAATCCGAGAAAGACAGCATTTAAGTTTTTTACTTGCCAGGTAAAGCTACTATCTCTTAAAGGGTCAATAAGATAGAAAACGGATCTTCTCTAAATAATTGTCAAGATAGGTAACGGATCATTTAGTTTAAAGAGTTCTTTACTGCAAATAACATTAGATAGTTAGTATTATTCTTTGCGTGTATTTCAATTCCCACAGCAAAGGTCTTATTTTTAAATTATGGTAAACAGAAGCGATGCTTAAAAAAATTTTATTACACACTTTTATTTAAATTGGCTCGTTTAATATAAAATTATTTTGTAATATAATATGAATATTTTTTTGTAAATATAATATTTGCTGTAAATATGGAATTTTTCACTTCGTAATTGACCAGAATTTTGAAATCTTGTTCTTTATCGTGTTATTGATGATAGAACATTGTGTAAATATTTCGACGATTAGCTAAAAGATTAATTTAATTAAATATGATTCCATTCGAGAGACGCCACCTGATAGTATATTCACGAAAAATTTGATTTCGGGATTCCATAGCACTTATAATAATAAATTATAAATTAAAGATTAAGAGATAGAAAATAATTAAAATAATAAAAAAATATGTTTTATAGTACACTAATAAATGCATTTAAAAGCTTATTTTATTAAATTTATTTCTATAATATCTGAAATGTGTGCATTTAAATTGGTTCTTAACAGAGCTCAATTAACATATCGTGTATTATCTTGTTATCTCGTCAAAGCAAAAATGGAGATGGATTAATCAAATAGTGCTATATAATATAATGAAAACCGATCCCAAGTGTTTTCGGGACTGTTAGATTGCAAAAATTGCATCTACATTATTTTTTGGTTTTCTCAGTATTTTTAATTATTTAAATTTTCGCCACCAAAGTTTCTTTCATCTCGTGTGGCATTTCTGGGTACTTTTGAAATTCAAACGGTAATTTTTAGCAGTTTCATTAAATATCTAAGTTTTTCTTAATCATTTACTTTGTAATCGATTTAAATATTATTTGTCTTAACTTTTGTTGTCTTTTCCATCATCAAAATTTCCAAAATTTTTCAACGGGACTATTTGCTCGCCATCTTGTTTCTGCGTAGGAATTTTGGCGTTATCAGGCTTTGGCGTCTTTCACTGGAAGCGTTTTCCGTTATGTAATTGGATTTTCCTTTGTGCTTGACTGACGAGCGGTTGGAGTGTGTTCTTGGAGGCCTTTGGGCCTTCAGGGAGATTGTTATTTTTCTTTTTCTTTTTCCGTTGGAATTTGAAATGAAAGAGTTCGATTCTCCAACAAGTTTTTGGTGACGTTATGTTTGATTCTGCGAGTTTGAAATCTTCAAGCTTTGAATGGTGTCATCCAAAGTTTTCATCTTCTTTTGTTCATGTATGCAATGGAGGCTATTGTGACAGCGTTTGGTGCGAATTTTGAGCTATCCAAATCAGTAGCTCGAGGGAACTGAATATTCAACCTACCAAGCCCTGCACTAGAAATGATCAGGTAGTTCTCAAGGAAGCGTGTTAGTGCACCAATAAAGCGACTGAATCACCGAGTGCTGAATACATAATTTTGTGAAATTGCCATTTCTACGAATTTTTTCATACATCGTGGGTTTTAATAAGTATTCACAAGCAAACAAAGACTGCGGTGTGCATCGTCAACGCACCACAATTATTTCTCTGCAGAATCAAAAAAATGTTTCTTGCATTTGTTGTTTTTACCTAGTATCTTCATTACTATATTTTTTAAGCCCGCAGTGCTTTGTAATATGTGTAGTTACATTTTTTTTAATTTGGTTATTACATTTTTAATCATGTGCATCATTTTTGTATATGTATAACTCATGGCAGTGATTAAATTGATTTAATTTAAACTATTCTATAATAAAAAGATTTAAATTCAAATATTTTTATTATGTTTTAATTTCTCTAATTTGATCTCACAATTTGCAATGTACTAATATTTTCAAATGATTTAATTTAGTGGCAAGTTTTTCAGGTCTGCAAAGGTAGGTGATTTTTATAAGTGTAGCTAGAATTGCATATTATTGTGTTATATATTTCAGTACTCAGTATTGATTTAATAACTTATATATATTAAACTAAATTTTAACATTGGGCACCTACCTTGCATTAACGTTTCATAATATTCTTAGCAACCCCCTTCAATAGGGACGAATTTTTATTTGTTCCTCGGATCATCACCTGGGTGTCTGTATTTCCAACTCCATGAATTAGATTAGCTCTGTTTGAAGCGATAAGACTAACATCGTCTCAAAGGTGATTAGTTAATGAAATTAAATGTAATCTTCTCCGTAAAATCCGAGAAAGACAGAATTTAAGTTTTCAAACTTGGCCGGTTGCGCTGTAATCTCTTAAGGGGAATAACAAGTAACTATCAAGACAGTAAACGGATCTTCTCATCTAAGGAGCTCTTTTCTATAAAGAAATAGATCGAATTATTCATTGCTTGCGTTTCAGTTGAAGGTGAAGCTGCCGTCTCTTAAGAAAATCAACAATTAAATCTCAAGCAAGGAAACGGATCGTCTTGACTAAGCAGATCTATTCTATAAATAACATTAAATAACTCGTGTTATTCATTACTTGTATTTCAATTCCCATGTTTTGCTGCGATGCTCTTATTTCCAGATTATTCTAAGGACCACTGACGTTTGGGAAATTCGCTTTATTTTTCGACGGCATTAAATTGGCATCTTTGGAAGGCAACTAGTGAGTGCTAAAACTGGTATAAGGCAAAATATTCAATTTTCATTTATTCAGGCAGAATCCTAAAAGATTTCTTGAGATTCTAATGATTTTAATCCTGAGCTAGCATGGTCATGTTCTCAGTAGCGAGTTAGTGACGCGTTATTAGTTATAACAAATAGTGACTTAACAAATAACGTTTTCAAATTAATAAACCACAACTGGATTAATTCGGCATTTCAAGCGTAGCATATTGTTGAGATGAAACATGTAACAGAAAGGGCTCTCCTCTATCACATATTATTTTTTATCCACAACGCCTTAGTCTTTAATTTTTACAGCTGAATACTTAATCATATTTATTTTTAAATTGATTTTTTGTTAAAATATATTTATTTGAGGTCTATGAAAGTAGGGTAAGGTTGCTTAAGTCGTTCCCCTTAAGGAATTAAATCTACTAATTGCAGGCTTTACTAAATGAAGGATTAAATTTTGCATTATTCTCAACTTCTATGAATGTCGCACCTATTTATTACAAGAAAGTTCAAAATACACGCACTATGTCGAATGAAATAAACAAATCTTAAAGTAATAGCATCTGTACGACTAAGGAAACCGGTTCTTAAGTCGTACCACCTATGTCCTAAGTCTTACCTTGGAAGCAAATGAAGCAAAAACACCTTGCATTACTATGCTTTGAGTAAACTATTCGGTCTTCAGTTAATCCTCAGTCAACCCTTTCGGTTCTCCAAATTCATAATGTTTGTTTATCTCTAGAAGGTGACGTCGAAATTTCGGTTTAGGAATATTATACTTTCATTAAAGCCCATATCATCATTTTTTCGTCCATATCTTCTTGTCTCTAAGTACTGTCGGTACATTTTGCCACTTTTTATGGACCCTGCCAAAATTAGAAAAAGCAAATTTAACATTGCAAGTTAAAAAGAACAATATACTCTTTCTACTAATGATATGCATTTTTAGATGTCGAAGATATCCTAAAGGCTTAGGTACGACTCAAGCCATGGCAAATGTAATATTTTAAATAAACATTACAAAAAAATCAATCGAACCATAACGCCATGGTTACATAAAAGCAACTATTCAAATAGAACAAAATAATACCCTAAGACAGCGGTTCCCAACCTTTTTAGTTGTACGGACCACTTGTTGTGTAAAAAATATTTTGAGGCCCACTAACTAAATAGGCAAGTAAAGAAAATACAAACACATATAATAAATATATATACATATAAACGCATATAATACATATATGCATAAACACATATAACACAAATACACACACTGTATAGTAAATGTAAACATCAAATTTTAATATAGTAATTTGCATAAACGTGCACTATATTTGCAAGATGCATAATTATTAGGATTAATTTAAATTACCCTATCTGTAATCATACAATCAAAATACAAAAGAACATTTGACATAAAACTATTAGCTCTAATAATTAACCAAATTTGAAAAAGACTATCCTTATTTGAAATTCCAATAACCAAAGTGGCTAACTAACCTGGGGACTAGTGTGTCGTCTTTAGACTAGCTAGATTTATGGCGCCAACCCTCCACGAAGCCAGTTGTTGGACAATAGGAAAGAGGAATAAGTTCCAAAATTATTTCAAGATGAGAATTAAAAATCGAGGAAATATTAACACAGCATTACATACCAAGTCTTATAAATTAATATAAACATACCTTTATACAAACAAATTGTTAATAATTAAATATAGACAATTCTATTTAAAAATTGCAAAAATAAGTCTCTGTGCAAACTTTTTATCTTACTATAGATTTTTTATATCTGAGTCACAATCCAAAACAATTCCGCATTTAAATGGAAAATGGTATTTTTAATTTAAGTGTTTTATTACTAATATAAATCACTAAAAGAAATATTTAATTTAGCATATTATAATAATAAAAAATAGAATGTTTTTCATATGATACAATCAAAACCTTTAAAATTTTGGCGCCATCTACCTTTGAATTAAAATAATAAAATTTTATTGCTAAATGCAACATAAACTATCGTAAAACGTATAATTTAAGTGGAAATACTTAATTGGAGAATAAATAAAAAAGGAAAAATGTTAATTTATTGGTTTTAAATATTTCTTATTAATATAAGCAGACAAGAATTTTCTAGGAAACCCATATCTCAATGATATAAATACAAATTAAGGGAAGTTTTAATTGTGAAAGAGGTGAAAATACAATAATATTAACAAAAAAATGAAAAAGAGCGAGGAGGGAGAAGAATCTGGTGGATGATGTCATCAGAGGCTTTCACCCATACAGATTCAAAATTAGAATAGGTTTTCTGTCTAGGAAAAACAACTTTAAGATCAAAATTTGAATTTTACTCTAAGGCTTGAATTTATTCCGGAACAAATTGGAAAGAAAAACATAGTCTTTTAAACATAGTCTGAAAAAGGAGGGCTTAAAATGTTTTACCTCTCTTGTTGTGGAATGGAAAGAAACGGCTCTCAAAAGTGATCTTTGTTTATAGATGTGCGCGCCTATCTCCATTTAGTGAGGGATGCGCTAACTAAAATCCTAATAATAACATCTCAAAGCATATTCAAAAAATGCATTAATTTGGGACTGACGACTATTTAAATCTGTGACAAGCATATTGCTTCTGTAAATATAATTTATTATATTTATATATTAAATCATTACAATATTTTTATATATTAAACGACTTATATTACTATTCCAAAATGGTAACCTATTTATATTGAACTTAAAAGTGTTTCTTTTATCAACAATCTTAACGCATAATTTATTATCTACTATTTTTATTTCAAGATCAAAAAAATCTGCCGAAGAAAAGTTGCCATTTGTTCTCAGTAATTTCAGGTAGTCTGAGTAAAAATTAGTTTGTGGTGTATAGCCTTCATCTGTTTTAAAAATTATTAAATCGTCAATGTACCAACACATAATATAAGAATTATTGTTATTTTTTTTCTTTTTCATAATAGTGTAGATATAAATTAGCTAATGCATTAATAGCAGGCCCGTCTTGTGGAAGTCCTTTAATTTGTTGGTACAATATGTTGTCAAAGCTAATATAATTTTCTTTTAAAACAATATCTATAAATTTTTTAATGTTAATCACTTTATTTAAACCGAAATCTTCATGAATCTGTAATAAAGTTTTCACCATATCTTTAATATCTATACTATTGAATAAATCATGAAAATCAAATGTATGTACTGAAAAAAAATATGATTATCTTTAATACCTTTTATAATTTCAAAACTATTGTTAATAATAACCGTATTATTCTGTATTTTTAATTGTTTTGGATCTCTCCCTCTATGTACACTGACGAGCCAAAACATTATGACCATCCCCACATTTTTCAATGAACTCGTCTGGATGACGTGGAGGGCACGTGGTTAAGTGAGAATGGTATTTAACTGCTGCTGGAGAAGGTAAATAATCATTCTTGCGTAAGTGCAAGAATGCAAATAAGAAAATAATCATTCTTGCATAAGTTTTGCGAGTGATGGGAAAGGCTGCTGATCTAAGCGAATTTGATAGAGGGCAGATCGTAATGGCCCGAAGACTCGGAACGAGTATCACCGAAACTGCACGACTGGTAGGTTGTTTACGATCTGCCGTTGTTAGTATTCATGCAAAGTGGATAAATGACGGTGGCACCAGCAGTAGACGCCAAGGTGATGGTCGTCCACGCGTTATCAAAGAAAAAAAACGTCGGAGACTGTCCCGCTTGGTAAAGCAAAATAGGCGCCAGACAGTTCAGCTGACAGCCCAATACAATGCAGGTCCAAGCGCAAATGTTTCGGAACACACAGTTCAGCGGACCCTGTGGATATGGAACTGTGCAGCAGACATCCCACTCGTGTGCCTCTGTTGACCAAGTGCCATCGTCAGCTACGCCTACAGTGGGCCCGGGAACATCGAGACTGGACCATGGATGAGTGGAAGGGAGTTGCCTGATCGGATGAATCCCGATTTCTCATTCATCACGTCGATGGTCGTGTCAGGGTACGCCGTCTGCCAGGCGAACAGTTGCTTCCCTCTTGTACAGCAGGTCATACACAGGCTGGTGGTGGCGGTATTTTGCTTTGGAGGACGTTCTCATGGGCGGCTCTGGGACCCGTAGTTGTGGTAGAACAGACCATGAAAGCTGCGAACTATCTGAGCATCATTGCGGATCAGTTGCACCCTTACATGGCGTTTGTCTTCCCAACTGGAAATGGAATCTTCCAGCAGGACAGCGCCCCATATAACAAGACCCCACACACTCGGATTGTGTTGGAGTGGTTCGAGGAGCATACTGATGAATTCCACTTAATGACCTGGCCACCTAACTCGCCAGATCTTAATCCGATGGAGCACATTTGCGGATCTATTCTGGTACCCCCGGTTGGGTTGGGAGACGTCACTTTTTCCTCCCGTTAACGACAAGTGCGATTCTCGTACCCATTCTTCCAACCGGTTGGGATCTCGCTCGGTCGAAAAAAGGACTCCGATTTCTCGCCAGCTCTGTACCTGGCGTAAACGCTATTCGCTAGCGAGAAGTGTTGTTTCGATATCAGAACTTAACAAATTTTTGTTTAAAATGGAGGCTGCTAAGACGTTAATTGTGTTTTGAAAGAATTTATCGGGATAAATGTATTCCATTTCACCAATCTGAAGAAAAATTTATCAATTACTTTAGATTTTTTAAAAAGTAGTTAAATCTTTTATCGAATTTAAATAATTCAATCTAATAATTTAATACGACAATCTAAAGTAATTAAGTCTTTAAAAATAGTTGAATCTTTTACTACTCCATCAAGATAGTCAATAATGATATTTGATAATTAGCTAAGATCAATTACATTTAAAGATTTAATTACTTAATATTTTCTTATTAAATTAAATTGTTAAATTAAATTAGGGTAACATTTTAACATTTTTTTAACATTGAGTGTGGAATGACTTTCCTCATTCCGTATATATCATTACATTTTTTTATTTGGGTTTTAATTCAAAAAAATTTGTCAAATATTTACAAAGTAATTGCAAAATCTGACAATAAAAGAATTTTTCTTGTTCCTTGATAAATATGTAATTTTTTAATATTGTGAAAGCTTGCTGAATTTAACAACTTTTTTTCATGCTTTATTTTCTTATGTAATTGGAAAAATAAACAAACGGTTTGTAATATCAATTTATAAGATTTATTCATGTTAAAATAATTGGCATGGAAAAAAATTTATTACTTTTCCTCTCTCTAGAAAACTTGTAAAATTACATCAATATATTGGAAAAAAGACTGCTGCAGACTTATGTTCTATAAATGTATAATGTTATTATAAATGTATATTTTGTAAAAGATAAATGGTTTACCCCCCACTTAACAATGGACTTATGAAAGCAAGAAAGATGCATTATAATGCATCTTATAAGAGCAGAAGTTAAATCTTCCCACCTCTTACCCTTGGTGTCTTTTGAAAAGATGCGATCAACTTTCCCACTTAAAATTTGTGGATATTTTTCAAAATAATCCAACATAATTTCGAATTGGGAAGTAAATGTACGCTTCTCCATAGCAGGGGTGGCGCCAGATGGGGGACCGGGGGGTCCTGGGCCCCCTGTCGAGGATGCTGTGCCCCCCCCGTCGGGGAAAAATTTTGTATCCCGTCGGCGAAAATTTTTGTGTGCGATATTCAACTGTTGATAAATAATAATCTGGCGGAAATTTGAGTCCAATTTCATTGCACTTGTTCCTCCTGTCGGGGAGATCGTGCCCCCCTGTCTGGCAAATCGTCCTCCCCGTCGGGTAAACTCTAGCGCCATTCCTGCTCCATAGTTCCTTTAGAGATTCAAAACTCGAACTGAATCTGAAACCATAAACAAAAATATCGCAGACGATCGCTTGATTTGTTGCGAGCGCAGCAGGAATATGTCACTTCCTAGCGTAAAGCGAGATGCTCGAAACGACCGAGGTTCGAGAATCAGACCCCTTCTTTCGGTCGAGAAAAAGCCATTAACGTCCCGCAGTCGAAAGGCGAAACGCTCCCAACCCAACCGGGGTACGAGAATAGGCCGTTGGGATGTCATGGAGCAGCAGCTCAGAGCTCAAACACCACCATGTTCGAATATCTCGACTTTTCGTGACCGCTGCTTAGACATTTGGTACAACTTGTCTCCAGTCACGTACCAAAAACTTGTGGTATCTATGCCCAGGTGAGTTGCAGCTGTTTTGAAGGCCAAAGGAGGCACAACGCACTATTGAGTAGGTGGTCAAAATGTTTTGGCTCTTCAGTGTATATGAAAAGCCTCTATATAAAGGCTCTTCGACTCTTAACTAGCTTTCCGCGGCTCAGTAATACTCTATCCACGTTCCACAAGTGGTCCGCGGCCCATAGGTTGTGAACCGCTGCCCTAAGAGATAACAACTTTTTATTTGTAATATTTACTTCTCTAGGTCCTACGAAATATGCACCAAAACTATAAGAAAACTACCGAAAACGTATTTTAAAGTTAAGTTAAAAGTCAGGTTGTATCGCATCGAAGCTCCGTTCTAAATAATGAAATTAACATCTCCGATGCCAGTAGCCATCGCACTGCCATCAGCGTGGCTGATTCGTCGAAAAGAAAGTCAGAATGGAATAAGTACGACTTAGGCTGTGGTACGACTTGAGCAACCTTACCCCCATTAAATTCCAGCAGAAATCATCGTCACCAGAACAAAATATTCCCAAATGATCTAAGAGATCAACACCCGTGCTTAATGGCTGATAAAGGAGATTTGTATCATTAAGAGCATCATAATTTGTAGGAAACACAAAAATGTCAATAGAAAGTTTTACTTTTTGAATTCTATTATTCATTACTTTTTATATTGACTGATAGACAGTAACACATTTCTTTTCCATTGTCATAGCTTTACCGTGAAGTTCACTTTGCGTTGGATTTTTACATTTATCAGGTGGGTGGACAAAGCATAATAATCAAACTTCAATCCTAAATCACGTCAAAATTCACGTTCAGAAAATCTGACTGAAAATTTGAATCCACCAGTTTTACTTTTTAAAATTTTCATTTTTTGCATAAGGAGAAGAAATCAGAACTCATTAAATATCACTTTTGTTTAATTATAGAGTTTGGAAATG